>BHFT01009530.1:20475-63513 GCA_004320025.1 Laticauda laticaudata
CCCCCCCCCCCCCCCGTCTCTCTCACACACGCACATTAAGGAATCAGCTCCCAAATAATCAAGAGCAATAGTGCTGAACTAACAATATAACACAGCCCTAACTGTATGGTAACACATTTTGTCAGTTTATTTTGTTTTTTAATGGATGTTGGAGGAGAGAAAAATCTGAAATTGTTTCCTACTGCTAAAATTTTATGACATTTAGCTTGTTACCGTGGCAACGACAACAATATGCAGATACCCTAACCAGATGCAGTACTCTATAAGTGCCTCTTTCTCTTATTTATTAAGATCTAATTCTTCCAATATTGGCCTTGAATGCATCCATTTGATCTACACACAAACACACACACACACATATAGTTATTAACTCTGTTTTAATGGCCTACACATTACTGCTCTCTCCATCATCCTTGTGGTTCATTATTAGACAACAATCAATGTGAGTTATTGGGATATGTTAATGCCTTCTTTCATTGGAGAGTAGAGAAGATTTATAGCTGTGCACTTATTCCAAAAGATGAAAAGCATACAAACTACAGGAATGTCCCATCTAGGAAATAATCCCCTTCTTTAGTATTTTTTGGTATTTTGTCATGGCCATCCATTTACTGGTCTCTCACTCGGTTAATCAAATAGCATTAAATGTCATGTGACTGGTTGGGTCATTATTTCAGAGATATTTCCTTACCAAACCAGAGAAACAGAACAACCATGGGTGGGCAAAAAAGCAGTGGCAGTGAGAATGACTTCCCGCTGGCTTCCCCACTGAGATTCCTTTTAAAAAGCTGGCATCATTTGAAATTATGATTGTATGACAATGTTTGACTACAGTAGTGTGGCTGCACAGCAGCACAGAAATATTGAAACTGCCTCAACTTTTCAAAATTTCAATCCCATGGGAGTCATGGGTACTGGATTTTAGACACATTCTGAAAATTAGACTCAGATATGCTGATTCCAAAATTGTTCCCTCATGATAGATATCTTGTTTTACCCAATTGAAGGTTACAAACAATGAGAGACAAAGAGTTTTAGTAGTATAAAGAGAAAGGGAGGTGCTTTAAGATGGATGAGAAACTCATTCATTAAAGTCCATTCAGTATTCACAATCAATGAAGTTGGTTTGATGGCTGCAGTTGTCATCTTTGGCACAAGTCATGACTGTCCAGACCAAGGGTGTCAAACTCGTGGCCTGTGGACCAGATACGTCATGCGCTGGCCACCCCCACCCCCATTTTAACGAAGGACGGGAAGTTGCTGTATGTCACATGACAACAGCAAACCCTGGTCCAGACAGACCTCTCATAGAATTATTTTCAAAGAAAGTATGATCCACTAAATTGGAATTTACTGCAGCCAGATCAAGGCACCAGATAGCATCTTCTTAAAATAGGGGTGGTTTGTTTTTGTTTTTTTGGTAGCTTTAATTACATTAAAAAAAAGTACAAGCTTGTATACAAAATGGTATGTTAAAGAAGGTATGCATTTTTAATGCACTAAATGTTGCAGGACAAATGTAGCAGGGGTACAGAGGTGGATTGTCACTGCAACTCAGGTGCGGCATCTTGTCTTGTCCATGGAATAGATAGGGCTTGTCAAACTTGATTTCATTGAGGGCCACATCAGGGTTGTGTTTGATCTCGAGGGGGGCAGAGGGGCAATCAGAGGCATGGCCAGGGTGGGAGTGGCCACCTTGACATCACTCATTGAGGCTCCATTTTAAACTGTGACAGCCTTCTGGAGCCCTCTGACAGCAAAAACGGAGCGCACGGCCTCCCTGGGCCTCTGTTTTCATGGGCAGAAGTCTGCAAGAGGCCGTTGCAGCTGGTAGGGGAACCTTGTGCGACCTCCCTGAGCCCGTTTACACTGTGGGCCAATCCTTCACTGTTTCCAGGACAGGCTCACGGGCCAGATCTAAGCACCCTGTGGGACGGATCAGGCCCTCGGCCCTTGAGTTAGACACCCCTGGAATAGAAGATCTCAGGTGATAGGCTTTTGGGTGGGACATCTCTCTCTTGATCTTGTAGATTTCCTCTGTTCTGCAAGCAGCAGAGAACAATGTTGTTTTGTTCTGTCTATATTTGCCACAGTGCAATGCATTTGAAAGGGGGAAAGGACAAGTGTGGTTGAACCCACTAGGTACCGCTCTGCTCAGATTACAGTCAGGTTTTCCATGAGAAAGAAAGCAGAGAGGTGAGAAATGTTATGTGGCTTGGACTATGTCTGGCCTTTTCCATTTGAAAGATCCCTGCTGGTATTTCAAGAACAGCACCAGCTCTGGGAGCTCTCAATGCCCCAAATGAGTGAAGAGGCTGAGCCTGAGAGAAGGACGTTATATGAGCCCCATTGGGCAGATGAAACTGAGCCATAGTCCTTGTCCTTGAACTACAGTATGTTCTCTATAGTGTTTTTCTAAGAGACGGGGGGATATTTTGAAAAATATGATTATGAATCCATACACAGCAGTAAGAAGTGATAACTTTTTTCTCACCCTAGAGAATTTCAAATATTGTATAATATTCAAGACTAAGAACTTTGGAAATTGTTCTATATTCATTGGGAGTTTTTTAGCACTTTTAAAATTGGCCTTCTGCAAAGTTATCATGAACATTAAAACATTTTCAAAAGGGCAGCAGTGTTGTAATGCAAGTTGTAATGCAAACACACGAGTGTTCTATTTATTGACATTAATAAATACACCTTGAAGGTAATATGTAGTAGTATATATATCAGTCAATTATTTGACTGTGAACTTTTTTGTACACATGCTTATTTTTCCTCCATCTCATGTTTTACTCAACAAAAGCACTTTTACCACACTAATTGATGATCCTCATAGAAGTCTGTCAAAGCTAGATGTATAGTAGTTTTCTTGTAGAGCCAGAGGTTTAAAATAGTTTATGCCATCAATAAAAATGTCTTGACAAACTATAATTTTATGCTAGAAATATCTTGGCTGGGAATTCAAAGAAATGGAAGAAGATGGCACAAGAGTTCATAGTCAATTGTAAAAATTGCCCAAACACATTGAAATGTACACTGACTATTGATAAAGGGGCTTGTCAAAGCATTCATCTTGAAAGAATATAAAGCCTGACTCATTCGTTTTTCAAATTAAAAATGTAGGAAACTTGATTTACCCCAAGCAATATTTTATTGAATTAAATGTGAAATTAAGAGAACATGTACAACCATGTTAATTTCTATCCTTTAATGCATGAAATCAATGGTATTAAAATGGCGATTAAATCTGGTTAGACTGAACACCACATCAGGTGGATGTCTCTCTCTCCCCCTCTCAGCTTCTTTGATGTTATAAATATGATTTCTGTTATAGCTGAGCCTAAATTAGGAATGGAAATTTTTGGAGGGGGAGGACATATTTCAGTGGATATGAAAAACAGATTTTTTAAGACTACATATCAAAAGAGGTTTCTGCCCAGAGAGAAAGTCAACAAAAAAAAATCCCACTGCAGTTGGGGAGCAACCAGCTAAAAAGGAAAGGTTAGAATAAAATTAGGGGAGCTATTTAAACTTTTGCATGTATAAACAAGCAGCAAAATAAATGTGTATGCAAATGCAACACCCTAGAGAAAGCAAGTTCCTCAGAGTCCAACAAGATTGTCTTGAGAGAGTTCTAACTCCAAAGCATCAGGTGTAAGAGTGGCCAAGGGAAGTCCAAGGGTCCAAACATTGTAGATGGGTCATCAGCTGGTCCTGATCATCCAGAGTCAAAATCATGAGGTTTCCTGTCATGAGCCAAGGCACTGGAGTCTGAGCATGGAATGGTTACTGCCAACTGAGAAGCTTGAGTTTGCTACTCGTCTTAAAATGAAGCAAGCAACCCAATGTTAACTATTTGGAAGGGTGAGGAGCCTTGTAGATTGTCTTTCCTCTGCTCTCCGCTCTGCTTGGCAAGCCCTTGCAAAGGGAGGGGGTGGCAGCTCAGTCCCCTCATCTTCAGAGACCAGGGTCAGCTGTGTCTCTTGGTTACCAGGAGGCACAGCTTCTGATGTCTGATATTCTGAAACTATCTGCTCGTTGTTGATCTCCTCATCAGAGTCCAAGCTGCTCATGGCACTGGGCATATAAGTAAATGGAAGGATGCTTTTTCTTGCTTGTCTGGAGAAAGCAATCTCCCATATGAATTACTGACAGAAGGATTCTTAGTACAACCAAATGAGCAAGAATGGGACCATATTTTCCACACATAGGTGTCCCAGTTCAACAGCACAGAAATATTTACTGCAACCTCTTAAACAAGGAGAGGATTTATTTCTCACTTCTCTTTCTCATAAGTGTCTTTCTTTCTGCTATGCTTTTCTCTTTCTTTCTATTGTCTCTTCTCTCGCTCTCTTTGTTGGTTTTGCTTTGTAAAAGAGAGAGAAGGATGGCCACACAACATCTCTGTGACAGATACACAAATACACTTTCATTAGTTGAGCTTCTTCTGTGCTCCTCATGCCCACAGATTGTTATTGGATTTGCCCACAAGGCTCCAAAATATTTATTTAAATTCATCCTTTTCTATGGAGTCATAGAGTTTCTCTGACTTATAGTATTACCGTAGGCAAAATATTATAATAATATTATCTGACTAATGATATTTTGCCTGATCATTGTCTGTTCCAGTCCTGTTCTTCAGAGCACGCATCTGCTATTTTCTATATTATCTGCTTACAGTGGTACTAGCACTTCATTTTAAGATTTTGTTGTTGTTCAGTCACTAAGTTGTGACCAATTCTCACAGTACACCAGCCTCCCCTCTCTCATTCATCCACTGCCTCCTGGAGTTTGCCCAAACCCATGCCAACCATATTGGAGACACAATATAACCATCTCATCCTGTTCTGACCAAGGCTGACTGAGATACTAACAAACACACTGTCAGGTTTCCAAGCAAGGAAATCCATGTTAAAAGAAAAATAACAAAGTCCATCTTCAAAAAGATTTCTTTTATTTAGGGAAGCATCAAATTGGCAAAGTCCATGGTGATTCTGGATCTGACCCAACCCGGAATTATATACCACATAATATTAGAAGTTAGAAATAACCCCCAAAAGTCACATTCTCCAATAGAAATATTTCAATGTTGCTTGATGTCATAAATCTCCACCTCAAGGGGCCTAACCATGGACAGCCAAAACACTCTCCTTATCTCCACTCCTCCTCCCTTAGGAATGTGTCAAGCCCGTAACCCTTCCCCCCATTACTACCACAGAGAAAATAAGAAAAAGAATATGTACTAAGACAAACTAAAATGGCTACACTTATGTCAATTTCAGGTTTGACAGGCTGCCCTCCCTCACTGGAAAAGAAACCCCTGCAACAACATAAAATACACAAAGATTGAAATGAAGTTAAACACAATCATACAATGCACATTTTTAACCTCCTCTGCCGCCCACAGAATTCGGTTTTGGTTTGTGTGGATATTTTTCATGGAATCTCCCCACCAATCTATCAGCATTTACTTTTCAGCTATTAACCCAAGTCACTTGTGAAATTGAATAGCCTTTCCAATAAATTAAATATTGTAACTTCCCCTTAAAATCCTAGAATCCAAAATTTTCTTAACTTCATAATGTTCATGGCCTTAAATGAACAAAGGCTTCGGGGGTGCCTGTCCTGCTGGCTTCAGGGAAGAACTAACAATGGGCTTTAATAAACTACTGTGAAACACCGGATGTACCTTCCCCAACAACCTAGGGAGATTAAGTTTCACAGTTACTGGGTTTATTACTTTAATGATCTGAAAAGGCCCTATACATTTTGGAGTTAATTTTCAAGAAAGTAAATGTAACTTTAAATATTTAGTTGACAAATAAACTTTATCCCCCACTTTAAATTGTGGCTGCTGGGAACGGTGTTTGCCAGCTTGTATTTTTTGGATCTGAGCTGCCTTATTCAAAGCCTTTGTGTTTTTTCTCAGCATTGCTCTTCATGTGCTGCCTGAGGGTGTTGTCCATTTTTATGGCCATCCTGTACCATCCTGTGATTCTGTCTTTAGGCAAACCATAACCCAGGCAGATTTTTAACAACTCCTCATCTAGGATTTCTTGGAAATAATGCACAAGTAATCTTTGAGACCAATGCCTGAGATTAGTGGTCAGGCATCTGAATTCAAGCACTAAATCCTTGGCGGGTCTACCCTTCTGCCTGATGCTTTTTATTTCAGCTTTTGTTTCTTGTGCTTGGGAAGAATCCTCAAAATGTGAACAGAGTTCTCTTAAGTCATCCACATTATTTAGTTCAGGGGCTCCTTCATCATTGAGCTGGGTGAACCATTCAGATGCCTCTTCCTCCAAATTATCTCCAAGGAATTGGACAAGTTTTCCCTCATTGTGGAACTCATTTCCATGTCTCTTGATTTAAGACCATGCTGTATTCATGAAAAATGCAAGTTTGCTAGCACTCCCATCAAACATGGTTTCACAATCTCTCTGAGGGGGGCGGGAGGATTTGCCTCCTTTGCTGGCCCCTGCCCTCATGTCTGAACACAAGCTGTTCCAGCTAGTCAGATAGATCCTCAAAAGTTTGGCTGCACACTGCTATTTGGTATTGCCATTCAGCCGGTTTATTGTGGTCTCCCCTCGATCCTATGGATCCCACTGCAGCTCTCCACTCTAAGATCGTGGTTCGAGACTTCCTGGCTGCCATTAATGGTCAATCAGTTAGGGTCAGGAAGGTTTGCTTGGCCAAGCAGGTCTCTTTCCATCCACTGGATACTTGTGCTTCCAGACCACTCAGTCGGAGATTTTGGGCGGGCCCACAGCTGGCAGGCAATGTCCTCCACAACCGCCATTACTCTGATGGTTTCCTGGGGAACTCTTTGGGAGGCTTGCTGCTCAGCCAACAACTTAACACAAGGCCCCCGACAGAGTTTGCACTCACGTTCCGGTGCTCCCAGATTGCGTCCTTCTGCCATCTTTCCTGAGTCTTTACTGTTACCCAAAATGCCAGGTAAGCAGCCAGGGCTCAGAACCCTGAATAACAATCCCTCTCCAGGATTATGGTTTTTGTGAGATCCGGAATAATGTCAGGTTTCCAAGTAATGAAAGCCATGTTAAAAGAAAAATAACAAAGTCCATCTTCAAAAAGATTTATTTTATTTAGGAAAGCATCAAATTGGCAAAGTCCATGGTAATTCCGGATCTGACCCAACCCAGAACTACCCCACAATATTAGAAGTTAGAAACAACCCCCAAAAGTTACATTCTCTAATAGAAATATTTCAACATTGCTTGATGTCATAAATCTCCACCTCCAGAGGCCCAATACCAGACAGCTTGTTTCCCATGGGAAAAACACTCATAACACTCTCTTTATCTCCATTCCTCCCCCCTTAGGAATGTGTTAAGCCTATAAGCCTTCCCCCCATTACTGCCACAGAGAAAATAAGAAAAAGAATATATATACTAAGACAAACTAAAATGGCAACACTTATGTCAATTTCGGGCTTGACAGACACATTAGTCCCCAAATCCTTTTTTCTTTATTTCAATGGCTGTGAATTTTAGTCATTCATAGCCTGTAATGAGTCTCAAAACAGTTTGTAAATAGTCCCATGAAAGTCTGCCAAAGTCCTTCAGGATAAGTCTGATAAGAACACACCTTTATCTTCCTTGAAATGCTCCCAATGACTAAATTTCCAATTAGTTATACAAGGCCAAATGGAATACAAATTCAACACAGAGCTTCAGGTTTCAAACTGACCAGTACGAACAAAGTTGCTTCCTGCCAAAGTTCATGCCCCTTTGCTCCTCCTTTATGTCTTATGGGAGGGCCAATCACTTCCATGTCTTACTCCCAGGTCATCCCTTTTATCCTAACTGTTCTTACCTTCTGGCAGCTCTGCGCACATGCACACTGGGAATAGGCTCCCCTTTTTCCTCTGCCTCGCTGCTGTCAGATTCTGGAGGCTATGGAGTCAGCACATAACTCCCAGATGGCTCTGGCCCCATCACTGTATCGGATGCAGAACCCTTGTCCAAGTCCTCCGCAAACTCTTGAACTGGCCCATGTTCCTCCCCACTGTCTGTCTCTGCTGCCATCTCTGCAGGCTGCCAGTGGAACGCAACACATCCTCTGCCATTCCCTTCTCATTTTTCCTTATATCTTTGCCAGCATCAGGATCTCTTCCAGTGAGTCCTCTTTTCTCATTAGGTGGCCAAAGTATTTGAGCTTCAGATTCAATATCTCTCCTTCCAAAGAACAGCTGGGGTTGATTTACTTTAGGATTAATTGATTTGTTCTCCTTGTAGTCCAAGTGACTCTCCAGAATCTTCTCCAACCATTCAAAAAGATCAGTTTTTCAGTGCTCAGCCTTTCTTATGGTCCAACTCTCAGAGCCATACATTTGTACTGGGAAAACCATAGCTTTGACTATACGGAGCTTTGTCGGCAAGGTAATATCTCTGTTTTTTAATCTGCTTCATTTTGGGATAATTTTTGCTAAACAAAAATAAACTACAGAAGAATTGCATGTCATCATTAGCTTTCATCAGGTCAAGCTTAATTTCATAAGATGGCTGCATGTCTAGAACTACAGTGCCTCTAAATAGTATCATACAGTGGAGTAGATAAAAAAAGTATTATACAGAGCTAAAAAGAAACTTTTAAGAAAATTGGTTTAAACATTAAATGTTACCCCCCATAATTCAAATCATTTTTTAAATGTAGGACTCAGACATCAGAATCAAATGAGGCTATAATATGACCAGTCCTTTCCCAATTCCTCCATTTGAAGTTTTCTTATAGAATTGCACGCAATTAGTACAATCCTATTTTCCACCCTATTTCACAACCTCTTTCCTTATTTCAACTAAGACCCGTGGTGGCACAGTGGTTAAAATGCAATATTGCAGACTAATTCTGCCAACTGCCAGCAGTTCAATTATCACCAGCTCACGGTTGACTCAGCCTTCCATTCTTGTAAGGTCCATAAAACAAGGGCCCAAATTGTTGGGGGAAATAGGCTGACTTTGTAAACTGCTTAGAGAGGGCTGTAAAGCATGATGACGTGGTATACAACTCTAAGTGCTATTGCTATCTAGCTAAGTTCTTTTTTTTTTCCTTCTTGAATTGATTCTTCAGGTGACAGACCTAAATATAATTATTCTCCAGTTTCATTGAGGACTTCTTTTGTGTCCTTCCTTCCTTGTGCAAATCTGAAGTTTTATTGGAAGGAATAATTCATGACAGAATATGGCCTCAATTCCTATATAATGTTTGAACCCTTTGTCATGTTTGTAGTGTCCCTTAATTTAAATAATTCTAAATAAATCTACGATCTGAGCTAGACATTATCCTGGCAACTGTGTTTGGTGTTTTCATTTCCATACTATGAGTAGTGATTGAGTGTAGGTTGTGATCCTAGGATATGAGGGAGGGGATGGGATGGATATTCTCACTGATCCCTTGCACAAACTCTCTGATCTTATGTACTTCATTTTGAAAAAAACTCCAACTGAAGCAGGGAAAGGGCACTTCTGCTTATGCAGATTACAAATATGGGTTATTCTGAACTGATTTGGTGATCACAGTAAGGTTTAAAACACTGCAATTGAAGGCCATGAGTCTGCCCTCACACAATTGAGTAAGGGAGTAAAGATGAGAAAGGTACAAAGTGCAAAGTGTGCATTCTGTTCAATTGTACCCAATTCTCAGAGATTACCTGGACAAGTCCCTGCAGTTTTCCCAGCAAAGTTTTTCAGAAGTAGTTTGCTGTTGCTACATTCCCAGGGTTGAGCCAGAGTGGCTAGCCCAAACTGGCTCTGTGCCTAAAATAGGAATGGGATTCACAATCTACTAGTTCCTAGTTTGGTGCCTTAACCACTATACCAAACTCACTCCCTTCCTTCCTTCCTTCCTTCCTTCCTTCCTTCCTTCCTTCCTTCCTTCCTTCCTTCCTTCCTTCCCTCCCCCTTCCTATCCCTTTCTCTATGTATGCATGTATGTATATATGTATGTATAAATAAATAAATAAATGTTGACATTAATTTATGCTAAATGACATTACAATACATTGTGTATTGCTAACCAAATATAAGAGAAAAACTTGATAAAGGATAATGCTTTATTCCTATTGGAGGCATATGAACAATAATTCCCCATGTTAGGTTCCCTTCTTAACATATAGCATCATTTACTATATACAATTCAGATACAATTGTGTTTCCTAGCTTAGTGACCTTCAGATTTGGAGTAGGATGCTTCAAGTTGCATCCCAGCCAGCTCCCACTCCTGTTGTGATGTCTTTTTAACTCAGCAGAGTCTCAACCTTTCTTGGCAGTTTGTCTTCTTTTTTCCTTCTGTGAGTTGTTTATTCCCTTCTCAAGTATTTCTCTGCAAACCCCATTATGTTATGCATTCACTCCAATGTTCTGGTTATACAAGATTTGGACATAGAGGATGATGCCACCATAGCCTACAAAAATGACATCAGAGATGCCTGCTGACATTTAATTTGGTCATGCTGTTCTATTGCAAGATTCTGATGAGTGACACAAGTAAAACCTGTAACTTCCTTCCACTCGGCCCCAAATAGTCACAATAGCTTTCTTATGATGTCATGAAACTTATGATTGAAGGCAGCTGTTCAGTAGGAGGAGGTGGAGGTGTAGAAACATAGCAATTTTATAAGCACAAACTACTATTTTAGTTGCACATTAATATGCCAACCCCAAAAAGTTAAACTGAATCCCAAAGAAGAAATTAAAATGTAATGAATTCTTGCCAAATAGAAATAGTATTTTTGCAATCAGATGTTCTTGCATTGTTTGAAAAAGAGATGCCATTAATATGTGCATCGTAGGCAGTATGATTTAGTTACATTTTTATTCACGAGTTATTTATAGCTTCTTGGACACAAGCCTGTTTTTTTCATTCTTGCCATAGGATGTATCAAGTAGGTGGAAATTCCCTCACGTTAATGGCCCTCTCTGTCAGCTGAACCTTGAGAAGAGCTCTTGTTTTCTAGATGAAAATTTGTTTCCAGGAAATGATTATTGCATTGAAATTCAGTGCTATAGTTATCCTGTATACAGTGAGTTGCCATTTATACTTCCAAAATTTGCAATGAAAATTACGCTTCCTTTTTCCTGAGCAATCAGGACAGGGAGAAGAAAAGAAAAATAATAAACATGCCCCCTGTGCTGAGAAATAGTTCCACACAGCAATAATGCCCACCTGAATAAAATGCCCCAAAAATGCAAATGGTAAANGCTGAATAAAATGCCCCAAAAATGCAAATGGTAAAAACAGACCAGTCTGGATATAACAATCCAAAGTTGGATTTACCAAAATTAGTGTAGCAAAGGACAAGAGATTGAGACAATATATCTTCCTGCTGCACACAACTGCACAGATCATCATCTTCTAAAATTACATTTGAGTCTGGTTAGCCCCTGGCCAGTTTTTAATCTGGACAGAATTGGAAGAGGTCAGAACTCTTTGAAATAACAAAGAAACACTTGAGGGACCGCCATTTTCCAAGAGTCTCTATCTGTCCAACCAGGTCGAGCAAAATGTGTATGCAGCAGATCCCATTAGCCAAAGAGTATCAGCTGGTAGAGACCAGAAGATGGGTTTATTCTTCAGTGGCTCCCTTACTCTATGGAACATCCTCACCCTGGAGATCAGAATGCCCCCAATGATGTTTAGCCTTTCATAAGGCCTTAAAAACCTGGCTATTTTCCTGTGCCTGGGGTGCTGAATGTGATAAGACTGTATTGCTAACTGTCCAAGTACCTCAGTTGATATGTATTTTTAATCTGGATGTTTTTAGTGTTTTTACTTTATTTATTTTTTTTTCGTATTTTTAATTGCAATATATTTTTTGAATAGTAAATCACGTTGTGTCATTGACTGAGATGGGCTGCTATAGAAATTGAATAAACAAACAAATGTAATTTAAAAATTAAATCATTTTGTTTTCCAAGTAAAACAAGACTAGTTTAATTTGGGTTCCCAGAGACATGGGATGAACGTCTAGTTGGAATCAAGGTCTACCAGTACGATGCTCTGTTGTCAGATGGAACATCATTGTTTTTGCTGTAGAACATTGGTTTGCTAAAACATCTTTAAACCCTGTCATCAAAAAGGAAACCTACTAGATGAATTCCTCCACAGAATCAGTTGAATTCTACTTCACTATAAAATCTGGCTAGCTCGGGAATTCTGGGAGTTGAAGTTCACAGGTCATAAAGGGGCCATCATTCCCCACCCCTGCTGTAGTCCCTCTTCAAAAGGACTATCACATTTCCCCTCACTCCAGTTTCCCTCTTGCTTATAGAAGAAGGAAGAGAAATGTGTGTATGTGTGCACTTGTATTTTTCTGGATGTGGAAATGTGTGCGTGATATATATGATATAAAGTCAGGGGGGATTCAATTTTTTTTACTACCGGTTCTGTGGGCATGGCTTGGTGGGCGTGGCAGGGGAAGGATACTGTAAAATCTCCATTCCCTCCCCACTCTGGGAGAAGGTTACCACCGGTTCTCTGAACTAAATTTCTTAATTTCTGCTACCGGTTCTCCAGAACTGGTATTTAAGACCAAAGATAAGACAAATTTTGGAAGCCGGGTACCTTATTTTTAGGCAGTGAATTATACAAGTGCATTATATGCAGATATTTATTGTGGGCGGGAGAATCTCCAGGTTTAATATTCATCTGGAGTAGACACAAGTTGACAGGATGTGGAAGTTATACACTGCACAGGACTTGAATCCTTCCCACCCATCTCTCCCCCCCCCCAACTATTCAAAGTCATCTTTCTTTGAGGTATATTTGGTATGTTTTAGAAGAAAAAGCACTGATGGAGAAAAATACCTGTATGCCCCTGTAAATGGACTCTGGGGGATGGAAGAGGACAGGAAGGCCTGGAGGAACATTGTCCATGCGGTTGCAATGGGTAGGATATAACTCTGCAACCAACAACACCAACAATAACAACAGTTAGTAATTATAGACAGCCAGTTTGAAAGACAGTTAAGGCATTGTGAGTTCTAGTCTTGCCTTAGGCACAAAGTCATCTGGGTGACCTCAGGCTAGTCCATCTCTCTCTCTCTCTGACATAACTAATTGTACTGATCTTTTTCAATCTCAGCGATAAACAACATGCCTTTATTCCATGATTTTATTATTTTAGTTCTGAAAATAGATAAAGCCACATGTTGTCAAGGCACACCTCATGTTCACTGCATGCTTATTATTGCTCAAATTTGGGTTTTCATGTAAAATGATCGATCTTAGTACGTGTTTAGAAACCAGAGAATATGAAGTAGCAGAGTCACCAGAACTGATCGCAATTGTAGGGAAACTTCCAATTTCTAAAATGTTTTAAAAGGAAGAGGCAGGGAGAAAGAACCCAAAGTGGGTTTTTTCATTAGTCTGAAGGCAAAGAAGAATAGATTTGAAGGATCTGGGCTATCCACTGGCTTGCATATTGAATTAACTGACTTCTTCTGCGAGGATACTGGAACTTCTAATTCTTCTTTATTACGTTTTCTACTCTGGCTTTTAAAAATTGCTCATTGTATTGTATACAGCACAATAAAACAGTTGCTACATGCAGGGAGTCATAGAAGGGGCTATTAATTAATCTCTCTCCCCCTGCCTGACCCTAGGTTGCTCTGCACTTCCTGTTTGCCCCTATGTTTGACCTTCTACTTTGGGATGATAGGAATGGACAACTTAAGTAATAATCCTATCCTAGTCTTTTAGAAGGTAATCTCCAACCATGTTTGCTGGCTGTGAGTTAAAAGTGTTCCCCTGTATAGGTGGTGATGTAATTAATGTAGGTGGAGCACTTAAGTCTATCTGCTGTGTTCATTCTGCTTTAGACAAATGCCTCTGGCGAGTGTGCACACATCCCCCAGTCCCTGCTGTCTGCCTCAGTGGCCCTTCTGTATTGGGTTACTGGGTTGCTTTCATAAAAGATTGGAGGTTTCCTTTTTCTTTTAGTGTCATGGTGAAATGTTTGCCATGCCTTTGATTTCCCTTTCCCCTTTCCCTTTTTAACTGTGTAAAACTGAAAAGAGTTCCAAGTGACAGAATCAACTGTAAAAATGAATGGTTTTTTTTTTCAGATTCAGTATGGGGGTATTTCCCTTTTTTCTCCCAAAGCTGATTGCAATTGATAAGGTCTTCCAAAGTTTTCCTGGTAGCCCAAGTGACAAAATGGGAAATTACAGAAACTTTTTCACCAATCCTTTTTTCACCAGTTAAGTTCCACAGATAAATGAGAGGGACAATTCATCAATTGGGGTGTGTGTGTGTGTGAGTTAACCATGGTCCAGTGAGAACAACATGACTTAATTTAATTGGTGAATCAGCTTAGAAATCCATAAATCTCCTCATTGATACTTATTCTTGTCCATTCACCTGGGTCAGATTGATACCAGCTGAAAAATAGAATAAATGAACTTTGTATATTCAGTGCTTGATCTCCTCTGAGACAGAGAAGATGTCAGTGAGGAACTATCATTTATCACCACTCCACTATTCAAATCTGAAAAGTGATTACTGCGTGCTCTATTAGGTAGATGGTTTGTTTCTTTATTTTGTCCAGCAACCCAAATTCCTAATGATTCTTGGGCCATTTGTGAGATCCTTCATACCTCATACAATATTTAATAACAACATATGCAAAATGTGGTGATCTAAATTTGGGTGGTTTCATATGTGTCTATGGGGGAGAACAAAGAAGGAAAGAAAGACTAGGGATGACACGATAGCATGTACCAATATCTAAAGGGCTTCCAGGGGGTCAGCCTATTTTCCAAAGCACCAGAAGGCAAGACAAGAAACAATGGATGGAAGCTAATCAAGGAGAGAAGCAATCTGGAACTAAGGAGAAATTCCCTAACAGTGAGGACAATTAAACAGTGGAACAGCTGGCCTTCAGAAGTTGTAGATGCTCCACCATTGGATGCTTTTAAGAAGAGATTGGATATCCATTTGTCTGAAATGGTTTAGGGTCTCCTGCTTGAGCAGGTGGTTAGACGAGAAGATCTCCAAGGTCCCTTCCAATTCTGTTATTCTGTTATACCACAGTAAATGCTAAATAAAATCCACCCCAATAATTGCAAAACAAAAGCACCCCAAATCAGAATGAGACATATTGGACACCCCATAGTCTTCTGTGGCCCCTCAGAAAATCAGGAGGCAGAACTGCAGTCCTTAATCTTCACGGGAGTTGCCCATCCTTTAGGAAGAAGTTTCTTCCTTGGGACAAGAGGTTTAACGGCAAACTAACTAGGCTGTAACTACGTTGATTCAGAGCTTCATGGTTCATGTTCCAAAAAGAGGCAGAAACAGCAAGTGGGTTCCTGTTATTGTGTTAGAGCAAACGCATTTGAAAAGGATGAGTCAGATGTCATGGTCTATAAGCAATCAAATAGTTTCATTTTAATTTAAAGTCATTATCTGTGTTCAACTTTTGTAGATTGTAATAAGGATTCAATTTTGAAATATGAGTACATAATTCACGGTCTCAGCACATGTTCTCTCCCTGTCAAGGATTCCAAAATCACTTCTTTCCTGTTAAAGGGGGGAATTTAAAGGTGGGTTGAGTTTCATTTCTTCCTTCTGTAGGTATACTTTATGCTAAAATATAGTGAATGTGCCCTCTAGGTGGAGCTATATACTTGACTTGAAGTGAAACCTGTGTGTGAAATCTAACCTGTAGGAAAATGATCCCAAAATGAGCTTTCCCAGGGTGAAATTTCCCAACAGGTGCTCTCTTGCCAAAACTCCGTGATCCATTTTCACTTCTCTTTGCATTTTGGTTCCTGTGCCAGAGCAAAGCAATAAAGAGGTGTTTCTTTTCAAAGCAAGATGAGTATGTGTTATAGTGTAGTAGTGAAACTTTTACTGTGATTTTTTTTCTCTGTTCGTTTATTCATTATTTCTCTATAACAACAACCCTGTGAGGTGAGTTCAGCTGAGAGAGGGGGCTGAGGTGGGCCAAGATTACCCAGCTGACTTTCATGACTAAGGAAGGGCTAGAACTCACAGTCTTCTAGTTTCTAGCCTGGTGCCTTAACCACTGTACCAAACTGGCAAAATGTGGAAACGTGGGGCATTATAAGTGCCTCTATATGTGCCTCTAGAACAAAGCACCTTACATTTCTGCTGCACAAGCTGTACTGGTTACCAGTTTATTTCTGGGCCCAATTTGAGGTGATTTTAACCTAAAAAGGCTTCATGGCATGAGGCTAAATTATCTGAGGAACCATCTCTGCCCAATTACTTCTACCCGTTCCATTAAGTCCAACAGAAGACGCTTGTTCCAAATCCTATCTGTTAAGAAAGTATCGGCCTTTTCTGCCATGGGGTCCATCTTACAGAACATCATCCCACCCCCTCAAGATGAGGTTGGCTCCATCCCTGTTAGCTTTTCATAAGTACCTCAAAACTTGGTTATATTATCAAGCCTTTTAGACCCAAGGAAGGGTGAGTTCCTGAAGTGGCTCCTCTGTTATTAATATCTGTTGCTTTCTACTTGCTTTTTAATCATAATACAGATGATCCTCAATTTACAACAGTTCATTTTGTGACTGTTCAAAGTTACAGCGGCGCTGAAAAAAGTGATTTATAATCTTTTTTCACATGTACAACCGTTGAACATCCCCTTGGTCATGTGATTTGGATGCTTGGCAACTGGTTCGTATTTATGATCGTTGCTGTGACCCAGGGTCCTGTGATCAGCTTTTGTGACCTTCTGACAAGCAAAGTCAATGGTGAAGTCAAATTCACTTAAGAACAATATTACTAACTTAACAACTGCTATGATTCACTTAACTGCTGTTGCAAAAAAGATTGTAAACTGAGGGAAAACTCATTTAACAAATGTTTCACTTTGCAACATAATTCTTAGGCTCAATTGTGGTCATAAGACTACCTATATTAGTATTTTTTAATTGTTGACTTTTTATTACCAATTTATAATTTGTTATTGTACATCCCCCACAGTCACATTTTGTGAGGTGAGTGACTATAATGATAAATGAATGAATGAACGAATATGATCACTAAGAATTAACAATGAATTGATGACATATAATCAATTAAACAAATTGAACTTTGAAATATAAACATTCCCTATACTTGTGTACCATTTTGTCACAGTATAATGTCCTAGAGAAAGCATTTTCTGCTGTTTCTGACTCCCTTCATTTCCACTGTTTGTTTGCACAAATAATTGAAATGGGTGAATTTTAGCTTACTCTTTCCTTGAGCTCCCCCACCTGTATGCTTCCCCAGCACTTTTCTTTATGCTTACCTTGCCTTTTGCAATTCTTTTGCATCCTTCTTTATTTTGCAAAATGCAGTTGCTGAACCTGCAATTGGAACTCAGATACCGGCGCACAGAACTAAGGTTTTCTTTCATGCTGTTTTCCTGCTAGAATTCACCTGTCATAACAGTTTTCATCTAATAAGAAAAACAGAAAAAAGTATCTTACATGTGATTTTTTTTTCAGATGTAGAGACAGGGAAAGATCTTTAGATGGGTGAGGTTGGACAAAGGATTCAAAAACAAACTCTTCCTCTGCATCAGGATCTGCGTATTGTAAACTAATTGTTTAATTGTGACTTTGTACTAAGAATAGCAGTGCTTTGGCTTTTCCTTTATAGGTTATATTTATATATTATAGTAACTGTGTTAAGTTGGATTTGTAATTTTAAGACAAGTGTATGTATTAGTCTTCCATTATCCATGTAATTTGCACAATGGTTTACAACAGATGTGAAATGGTAGATTTTACGTTCACTAAATATTATTTTCTGATGGTTTGGTTCTATTCAGCTCCCACACATTGTACTCAGAGGTGGTATTCAGCAGGTTCTGACCAGTTCTGGAGAACCAATAGTGGAAATTTTGAGTAGTTTGGAGAACCGGCACATGCTACCTCTGATTAGAGATTTTACAGTATCTTTCCCACACCCACCAAGCCACGCCCACAGAACTGGTAGTAAAAAAATTGAATTCCACCACTGATCATAATCACATGATATACCATAGCTGTGAAGGTGCTGATATCCAGGCCATATGCAATGTATATTAACCTTATTCCTAAATCTTTTTATATAAAAATAATTGGTGCTTCTAGTAATGGATAAAATTGCTTCTTCTGGTGCATAAAATTCAGTGAATAACACTGCCTTGTTGTATAGATTACAACTGACAAACAGCAACATATTATATATTATGAAAAGAAATCAATTTATCTAATATCAGCATGTGACTTCTTGATTTAGATATTGTAATTCATTTTTTTAAAATAAACTTGTTAAGAATAAAGCATGGCTTTATATTTTTCAATTTTTACATGAGAGTTTTATTTCTAGCATAGAGAAGATGCTTTGACTTCACTTTGTTTTTACAAGAATAAAATCCCAAGATATGAATGCACTACTTTTTTTTTCTTTTGGGTTTAACCTTTAAAGCCCTATAGCATAAGAAATCAGATTATGAGAGTTCTTCAGTGAATCTATGTTATATCTTCTTAGAAACTGCTGCCACAATGCATTCCTTTCCTGCTATTTCCTACAATTCACTGCTTGCTGATATTAATATATTTCATATGAAACAGCATGCAATTTTATCTTGTCCCAGCACTTTTTTTAAAATGCAAAGGTACCAATGAACTGGCTATTGACCTGCTACTTCAACAATAATATTCAATTGGGATTTGGAGAAAGCTTAGACAAATCCTGGCAGGAGAAGAATAAATTCTATGCTATTGACCTTATTTAATATCTAGCAGTTTAGAAGTATTTCATTTGAAGAAAGACTTGTGTGAGAATAAGACAGCCAGACTCTTTATATACCATCATGAATGCTTTGGCACTATTATGATTGTACAAATGTAGCATCTGCATGTCTAGTCTCCCATGTTCACAAATGTGTGTATGTATGTGTGTATGTGTATGCATATATATATATTATCCCATTCATGTTACATAAGATCCATTCATGAGTCTTAACCTTGCCCCATCCCATTTACCATGTAATGGAAGAATATCAACCTAGGTTGATGGGAACATAGGTTCCCAGCAGTTAAATTATATGGTGCCATTCCCTCTTGCTGTTTGATGCATTGCCATAACTTCTAATCTATAAATTTCTTTTCATACTTGTATGTAGATCTACCATACAGTATATTCACAGCATATTGATACCATTATTTAGCCAGATAGGCTTCTGGGAGGGTTTACTTAGAGTTGTTTAAAACAGAGTTTCTCTTTCCAATCTTACAGCCTAAAAAAGCATGACATTGAAAGGAAATAAATATTTATTTACAGTTATTTGTTAGCTATAATTCTGTCTTTCGTAAAACAGCTCAAGTCAAGATACTTAGTGCCCATTCCTCATTACAACGAACCTGTGGGATAGTTTAGACTGGGAGAGTGTGACTGGCCCAAAGGGACCCTGGGAAGTTTTTTGGGAGGTGTTTTTTTGGGTGTGTGTTTGTTTTTGAGTGTGGATTATATTCTGGGTCTCTCCATTACCAGTCTAATACTTGAACCAGAGAGGAAAACATTCTTAAGATTACATGCTAACTTGAATGTAGGGTGACCTGAATACAATTTGGGGAGAAAGGAGACTGAGGAAACCAATTTTTCAGCAGGGCTATTGGGATTTTCCTGTTTCCCATCTCATCTGCTTCTCTCTCCTGAAATGGCTGGTGCTGCAGGATGACAGGTAAAAGATGGAGATTGAAAGAATTTACATGTTGAGGGCTGCTGTTGCTATAGAACCCTATAGTTGTTGCTCCTTTTAAATTGCACTGACACTAATACATTAATCTTGCTTCACTTTCCCAGTCTGTAAATTGGACCCAGTGAAGTGTGGCTTCTTTTATCTGTGGAACATTGGAAAGAGTGTGTGAGAAAGCACGATAGCTAAATTGGAGAACAATTTACATTTCTGAGGAAAAGATTACAATTAAAGTTTTGAATAAGAAGGATAACTACTGCAGAGCCGCAGATAGAAAGGCATTGGTGATTGTTGCTTGAGGCAGCTGTTCTTTAGGATTAAGATAAAATGTTGCAGGGCTGGAATAAATTAGCCATCATTATAGAAAGGACAGGTAATAAATGGAAGATAACAGATATGCACACACAAAACAAAAAGAGGGCTGTGTAATATCAATAAATGACCCAGTCAAATGGTTTTTCTGGAGATTACACTTTTGTAGATTGAATGGATTGCAAGTAATAGAACTACTTGGGATGAACAGGGAAATACTGAAATAACTGCTTGAGAACATGTTTTTTTTTTAATTCTCTGTTTCAAGTTTACTTCTTTATATTAGTATTACAACTGTAATCATTTGCCTCCACTAAGATTATAATAGCAGGATGTGTATGGAAATGTTTTGGAACCACTGCAGCCTTTTAAAGCTTTTTGGAAAATGTTTTTGGCAAAGTATGGAATGTATATGAAGTATAGAATGTTTCCTGGATTTCAGATTGTACCTTTGACAGAAACTGGGAGCTGTTCTTCCCTTGAGTGCTGAAATTTGCATCTAATGAAGTGTTTCGGGAGTAATTTTCTGTCTTTTGGCTTTAAACAGGCTCATAAAATATATATGGATCTCTTTCTCTCTCTCTCCCTCTCCCCTATCTCCCTCTCTCTCCCCCTTCTCAAAAAGGGTTTTAATTTGCAAATAAGTGTCTTAAAGCAAAGGCTTACCTCATATTTAAAATGTAGCAAATGTAGTATCTGAATATTTTGACATACGTGGTGAATGTCAGTGGTTTTCAAACAGAAGCATTTCAATTTAAGCTTTCTAAGTGTAGACTGTAACCATAGTGTTTTGGCAATTATAATATATATAATAATAATTATATATATATATAATATTAATATAATAATAATATAATATATTATTATATATAATAATATAATATAAATATAATAATATAATATATATATATATAATATAATATATATATATATATATTATATATATATATATATATATATATATATATAATATATATATATATATATATATATATATATATATATATATATATATATATATATGTGTTTTTTAAGCTCTCGCGGGTACTTACATTTGTGCTGTTTAGCTTCCTTCGGGTATTATCCCACGTCATTGTAGTTCTGTTAAAGTTGTAGCTCATTGTTATATATATATATATATGAATGCAATTCAGCTGTCTTCGGTATTATCCACGTCATTGTAGTGCTTTTAAAGTGTGCAACGTTTCAGCAGAATCTCATCTGCCATCATCAGGCTTCTGTATTGTGTTCATCTGTGAGTCAGACTTTCACAGCTGTTTCAGTTTTAATGTGGGGCAAGCCTATTGCTGTGCCAGAAATGTTTTTTTCTTATCCCCTGATTGGGTGGGAGTCTTGGTCTGTGTTTATTGGTCTTGGAGTTTTGCTGTGTTCTGTTTCATTGGTGTTTCTAATATCTTCTGTTTGTTTTGTGGCTTTTTTTGTCTTGATTGTCGGGCAACGTTGTGTTTCTTGTATTGGAGGCTTTTAGTACAGCTTGGCTCGGAGTAAATGGATGGCTGTCATTTATTAGGAAGCTAGGTTTCATCTGGTGCCTGGTTGGGGTGTGTTTGAGCTGGAGGTATCAGGGGGAGTCTGTTTGTGCCCAGTGTTTGCCTGGCTTTGTGGTGTGGAGATTTTTTCATTTGTGAGTGCAGGCTTCATATAACTGACAGTCTGGTGGAGTCATCTCTTCTATTCATGCTTTTCAGGTTCTTTTTCAATCATCTATGGCTTCTCTGATAATTCTGTGGCTGGGGTTTTCTATAGTGGCTAGGGTTTTAGTGCCATTGAAGTTGATGTTATGACCTGTTGCTTTCATGTGTTGGACTAGTGAGGAAGTGTGTTCCAGCTTTTTTTACTGCATTTTTTGTTCATCCAGGCGGGTACTTATTCTTCTATTGGTCTGTCCAATGTATGTAACAGGGCATGATGCACAGGGAACTTCGTATATGCCTTGGTTTTCCAAGGTCAATTTTATCTTTGGGGTTTCTAAGGATGGCTGCTATTTTTCTGTCCGTTTTGAAGGCAGTCTTGATGTGATGCCTATGTAGTATCTTACTGATTTTGTCTGTAGTACGTATTTATAGTAGTCATCTTCTAGGTCTCCATTATGTCTCAGTGTGCTTTTGTGGATCAAGCCAGTGTGAATACACTCAGGAGTACAAAATTGGTCCCTGATTCTAAACCTGTATATTATCTCTAATAAAAGATTAAGGCCTATAGGCAAGCAATCCGTTCAAGAAAAGGTTTTTACTGTCAAAATTTTTACATTTTTTGATCCAATAGCAACAATGTTTTTGAATTGCAAAAGTTGGCTTTTGGTTCCAGCAAGCATGAAAATAACATGCATTGCTTTTAAAAATAGTCATTTTCAGTTCCTGGGACAACAAAAAGCAAATCCACTGCTGACTCTTCAGATATTGTCTTGCAAACATTGGCATTAATTGGCTCACCTGTGATGCCTCTAACTAAGATTCCCAAGGAGCTCACTTGGAGATATAGCAATGTGATAATAAGCATGTATTTTTTAAAAAAAATATGTTTAGTTATGTCGAATATGCTTCATTTCATAATGTGCTCTAATTATTGTTGCATCTCTGATTTTATGCTATAATCTTTCAATTTTACAGGAATTATTTTTTATCCACTGACCTATATATGTAACATTACAGAAGTAAAATAATGCCATCTGATAAATTTGACATTACACTGTATTTTACAAATGCACCTCAAAAAAATTCCTTCTTGCTCTGTTGAATGAAATAATTATTATGATCAAAGATGGAAAGATTGCTCGTTCATCTGAACCAATTTCATTTTTGTCTTGTCTGTTTTTTGGGGTTTTTTTTTGTTTTTGGTCTGTGATATCACTGCATTGAAACCTTTCAAACAGTAGGATTGAGTCTTGAAAGTTATTTGGAGTTATAAAAAAAAAAAGGGAAGAAGGATACATTGCATTATATTTGAGGAAGTATGAATATAACATTAAGAGTCTCCAGATGACTACTGTACCTTTTGAACAGTTCCAGGCAGAAATCCTGTATTATTTTGTGCAACTTTTAAACTGTTGGATCTAAAGTACAATATAGGTCTTAGCTTTGGAAAAAGCCCAAATTTCTTTGGCAGGCAAATTTCTTTAACTTCCTTGAGTTAAAGCCAATAAGCATCTATCAGAAGGTTGCATCTAATAGGCAACCTTTGCATGTTACTTGACTTTTAATGGTGGCTGCAATGGAGGGTTCACCCAACACCTATAAACCAGATATTATACCCAAAGCACCAAGTTGCAATAAAAAAAAGTTTTTCTGACTTAAGTATCTTTCCTGCCCCATTATGCAACTTGGAAATAATTTACATAGGCTAAGAGTTTCAAGAAAGAATATGATTTCATTTTACTTCTTTTATTTACATGACCTCTATGGTTATGGCCTTTCCTTGGAAAATGGTGAAAAATACAAGTATAATTTTAAGGTAATTAAAATAATTTCCCACTTTTTAATGTTCCTTCTTTTCATCCACATTTTGAACAAAAGAATACCTATAAGTGCTCAACTGAAATTTTTATTTCATTAAGTCAGCCTCCCCTGAAGATATAATTTAATTCATGAACATTGAGACATTATAGTTGGTTGCACGGTCAGTAAGATGTTTATACTGGATTTGGTTGTCATGTATAGGCATGACATATATGTAGATCTAAGCAATGTTTTCTTTTGCAATTTGACAGGTGGAAATGTTGTCAGTCCACAGATTTCCTAAGTGCTGTCCGATATGACACATAGTGTGCCAATAACCACAGGAACCACCATAGCTGGTTTATGATATAATCTTTCAATTTCATCATTGTTATTAGATATTTTATTTTACAGAATGATAAACTAAAGCAACTGAATGTAATATAGAGTAAACAATTGCAAAAAAAATCCAACAACAACAAATATTGACAAACAAAATTTCTATGGTGCATCCTAGAAGCCAGCTGGTGGTAATGATTCTAACATGAGATCTAGACAGAAGAAACCAGTTGAAGAAGCTTCTGTAATACCTGCCCTTTGCCTTCCTGCCTCTTTCTTCAGGGCTCCTTCCTATGGGACAGGACATGATAATGGTCATAGGGAGAAGGACAGAATAATTCTGCTGCATAGGGTTAGTCATCCTCCTTCTCTCTTCAGTTTCCTTCTCGCATACTGTATAACAATCTACAGTGTGTGTTCTGACAATATGGTCGTTCTCCTAAATCAATTCTCTCAAATCCCAATGCTTTCCAGATGTGTAAAATCAACAAATTTGGGTGGTAGGCAAAATGGTTCCATTAAATTCAGAAACAATTATGAATCTGCGATTGCACTGAGATGCATATAAATGACACAGCTGTTGTATAAAAGTGCATCTCCCTTTTGTGTGCCTTTAACATCTGTCCTGCAACTGTGAACATGCTAGAGCAGATTTTTAGGAATGTAAAAGTCTGTACATCTGTAGAAAATCCACATTGATTGAATATTGTCCTATACCCTGTGCAACTCATAGCATCATAGGGACTAAGGTTTTTGCACCTGCCTTTATTCTTCAAGAATGCAAATACTTAACTTTCTGACAGTTTCTCTGCAGTAGACATTTAGGCTGAGTTGAATAATAGGTTGGGGTTTTTTTTCTGATTGGAAGAATCTGTAGTTCACAGTTATTCCTTTCCTAAAAGTGCTAAATTGTCTTAAAATGTAATGTTAAGATTTATTGATATTTAAATGTAGCATGAACTAGGAGAATTGGGGTACAGTTCTATGCATTTTTACATGGCAGTAAAGTTCTGTTCCGCATGAAAAACAACTTGGACGAATCTATGTTTCATGAAACAAGTTGAACATTTTTAGCATTGCATAGTTGGAAATTGGGGATCATTTGGGAAAGGGACATTCAAAGCATTTCTGTTAACTTTTGTTTAGTAAAAAATAAAAAAGTGATAGAATTTTGTGAATGTACAATGTTTTTTCAAGTCTTTCACTCACAATGTGACAACTGTCAGCAAAATGGACAAACCATTCAGTCCCTGGAGGATTTAGTGCTCTCCAAAATTTGGAAGAAAGAATTCGTTCCTTATATACATGCAAACACATTTTCACAGCATTGGTTATTGGTCACAATTATAATTATTTTTGTGCATTTTTCTTTTTAAAATTTATGCAAAACCTGGGGTTTTCCTATTGAGTTTAATTACATTTTATTCTGTGATAATTCTTTATTTTTGTTCAGCCATCCTTATGGAGCCTGAACATATGTTTCCATCAGTGGTAGGATTAAAAATTTTTTACTACCGATTCTGTGGATGTGGCTTGGTGGGTGTGGCAGGGGAAGGATACTGTAAAATCTCCACTCAGAGGTGGGATTTGCCAGTTCTCTGAACTACTCAAAATTTCCATGAGCGGTTCTCCAGAACAGGCCAGAACCTGCTGAATACCACTTCTGTTTTCCATCCTTTGTTTTCTTTTATCTAGGTAGATTTGGACATATAAGAATAGTATATTTTTTTGTCTCAAGTTCTTCTTGATTTTACAATTTATCAGTTGTATTTCTGTTGTGGGGGGGGGGCGGGGAGGGAACAGTTCTTGCAGTTTGCTTTAGCTTAGAATTTTGTTTTTTTTTTCATTTTGTAAAGTAAAGAGAATTTAGGAAGAAGAATATTTTCATTTTCTATATATTAGACTGAGGACCTTATGTGCACAGTGCAGTAATAGATAATAAGTACACTCACAGAAGTAATGAAGCTTAACATCTGAAAATATTTCTTGAATGGTTTCCTACTACATTTGTATTATTTAATTTGTAGAATATTGTTACATTGCTATATAGTTTAGCCACTGGTAATGTTTGGTAATGTAAAGAATTTGTGACAAAATTGTGGGTTTTTTTTTTCATTCCTTGAGCAAAAGCATCTTGTTGAAACCTAGTTTTTTCCCCGTTACCATTATCAATAGAAAGTTACCCTAAAAATGCATGCCAATANTTCCTTGAGCAAAAGCATCTTGTTGAAACCTAGTTTTTTTCCCGTTACCATTATCAATAGAAAGTTACCCTAAAAATGCATGCCAATAGAATGTTACATTTGGTTAAAATTTTCAGCTACTTGCATGAAATCCAGTACATTTAGTATTGAAGAGACTGCTTGTGAGCACTGTGGCAAGCTGATATCCTGCTGCTGTGGGATCATATTTGTGAATAGAGCCACTGCCAGACACTGGATCCGGATCTGTGAAATCTCTCCAGGGGAAGGAGAGATCCCTGAGATTATGCATGTGATTCCATACACTTTTTAAATTCTCTTACAAGTGCAATGCCCATATAATATTACATTTGTTTAATTTTTTAAAATCTACTTGCATAATGTTCAGTAAATATTTTCTAGCTATTTATTTATCTTGTATTATATTAACCATGGATACAAGTTTAATTGAATTTGGGTCAAATTACTCCAGCAATGCTGGAGTAAACAGTCTGATTGAACTTAAAAGGATCTACTTGGTTAGAATCATATATATAAACAGATAAAAAACACATGTATGAATTGGAGTTAGATTCTGAGTTTTCCCCTTCATAACAGAATAACAGAGTTGGAAGGGACCTTGGAAGTCTTCTAGTCCAACCCCCTGTTCAAACTTTACACCACAATCATGAATGGAAAGGCTCCATCTATGTATAATAAAACTTAGATTTAGTACAATATCCTCTGAATCTGTCAATTTCTGACAAGTATTAGCCTGATAAATCTGAGAAATAAGGTATCCTCACAATATCATCCTGATCTTTCAGAATAAATTGTTGGAAAATGAACAGCTCTTTCTTTCGTTTCCTTTAGTTATAGGATGTCCTATGAGTTGAGATCCACTGGCAAGAAAATCGGATCCGATTCCGCCTATTTTTTTTCATAAGCATTCATTATTTAAATACACTTTTCAAAATATTCATAGTATGGGTTGAAAGCTTCAAAAATGGAGAAACTAGATGACCTGGGGTATAAATGAGAGCCAGTCTAGCATAATAGTTAAAGTGTTGGAGTTTGAGGTTCAAACCCTTCCTCAACCAGGAAAGTTCATTGAGTGACTTTGGTTCTGTCGGTCTCTCTTCTCAACCAACCTCACAGAGTTCCATTCATGAAGATAAAATGAAGGCAAGTCCATCTCAAAGTCTGCTCTCATTGTTAATCTCATATTGACACATCAGTTTGTATAGTAGAATTTCACCAGCTGCCCCTTCTCCCCAATCTCTCACCAAAGTGAAGATGTACAGATGCAACAGAGCCAGTATTTTTTCTGATTTATATTATTGCCTCCAGAAGTTCTGAATGTTCCAACACTGGATATTTTTAAGAAGAGATTGGACAACCATAGGGTTTCCTGTCTAAGCAGGGGGTTGGACTAGAAGACCCCCAAAGTCCCTTCCAACTCTGTTATGCTCTTCTATATGGAAATGGGAGTGGAAATAAGAACAGGATTAAATTCTTAGTCTTGTTGAACTAAAGTATTCAGGTTATCCCTTGCTGCTCTAGCCACTGGCTGAATTAGAACAGAACTAGGGGAGTTGTATTTTGACACATCTAACAATACCAGGTGGTCTAACAGGTATTATCCAACCTGAGCAACTTTCAGTTGTGTGGACTGCTGTAGCAGGCACAGCTATTGCTGAAAATTCTGGGATTGATGCCTACTAATTTGGAAGTTACTCAGGTTGGAAAACACAGCAAACCAGAAGGTAGTGATTTAAAATACTGGCATAATGTGATTTGAACAGTCTACTCTCATTAGGAGTCAAGATGTTACATTCTGTACCTATTCAGTTTTGTTTTCATATTTTCCATAACATCATAATTTAACTTACTAGACTGCTAGGCAGGATGTAGTTGAGTATTAAATAAAACCAAGATCACAAACTCATGAAGAGATAATTTTTTTCTGGCATCAGAAACAACAACAATATCTTTACCACTGGTACAGCTAGTGAAAAATCCCCCTTGCCACCCTTGTCAACTCTGAGATTCTTCTCATGGATGTCCAACTAAATCAGAATAAGGAAATCTGCATTAGCAATAGCACTTAGACTTATATGCTGCTTCACAGTGCTTTGCTGCCCTCTCCAAACAGTTTACAGAGTCAGCATATTGCCTTCAACAGTCTGGCTCCTCATTTTATTGACCTTGGAAGGCTGGAAGGCTGAGTCAACCTTGAGCCGTGAGATTTGAATTGCTGAAGTGCAGGGAGCCAGCATTCAGCAGAAGTAGCCTGCAATACTGCATTCTAACCACTGTGCCACTATGACTCATTCATAACAGAACAGAAGAATAGAGCTTCAAAGGTCAGTCATCATAAATTTAGTCCGTGACTGGGATATTCCTCTGGTCACTAGTATATTGAATTCTCAGGCATTGCTCAGTCTTTAGATTACACAACATCTGCAAGCCATGAACAGAACTGAACAGAAAGTTCTGAGTTAGTTGATTGGCACACTAAAGAATAGAGTGAAATTTCCAGGTGCCCATATATCACAAACCCTGCTTTTCAAGTATGGCCAAAGATCTTTATAAGATCGTCATAGAATATATATCTCTATCTCTCTGTCTCTTCTGCTTAAATTATAAGGCTGTGTGTGTCACATCCAATTTAATTCCAGCTAATTATGTTTATGTTTACTCTATAAAGAGTGCAGAGAAGAGCAACAAAGATGATTAGGAGACTGGAGGCTAGAACATATGAAGAATGGTTGAAGGAACTGGGCACAGCTAGCCTAGAGAAGGATGAGGGGTGACATGATAGCCGTGTTACAATATTTGAGCGGGTCAAGCTATTTTCTAAACACCTGTAGCCAGACAAAGAATAACGGATGGAAACTGATTAAGGAGAAATTTGATCTAGAAATAAGGAGAAATTTTCTGACAGTGGGAACAATCAACCAATGGAACAGCTTGCCTCCAGAAATTGTGGGAGCTTCATCACTGGAAGCTTTCAAAAAGAGAATGCAAATGGTATAGGGTCTCCTGCTTGAGCAGAGGGCTGGACTAGATGGCCAATAAGATTTGATTCTACTCTACTCTACTCTACTCTACTCTACTCTACTCTACTCTACTCTACTCTACTCTACTCTACTCTACTCTACTCTTTATAAATGTTCCCTGGATGAATGACTAAGGACTCCCATATCTTGACAAAACAGGAAATGATATGTTGAAAATGAATGGAGGCTTTTTTTCTCTTCTGGCTTCTATGTTAATCCTGTCCTGGAGTACAGAATGTTGCTCAGCATCACAAGGAAAGGCTGCATAGGGATATGGGTGATTTGTACAACACAGACGGGGAAAGGAAAAACAAAAAATGATTATTTCTAGAATCAAGGGATCACATCCTCTCTACACAGTAGTGCTAAATCTGCAGTGCATCAGAATATGCTAATACTGCCCTATGTACAATAGTATCCATCCTGAAATACACTCAAAACCGAAATAGGAAAATAAAGCATCAGTTGGTTTAGGACTAGAATTTCTGTCCAGACTATTTTGAGGAAGAACTGCATGTGAGTAGATTTTTGTAACATTGCCTGTCCAGGCCTTCAATACAATAGAAGAGAAGATTTGTAATTTGATGTTGAATTGTTGGAGCCCTTGTTGCTCCCTGAGCTTGGTTGTTTTTTTGCAGATATTTTATTACCCAATTCAGTAACATCAGCAGCATCAGTGGTAATGAAATGTCATCAAAAATACAACCAAACTCAGAAGCAATAAGGACTATGCAGTTTAACATTGTTTTGCCTCCAGTGAATGCATTTTCCTACTATAATCTGCTGCAATAAAACAACACTGCTTCACTTACAGAACATTGTTACTTCTCATTGATAAAATACCAAACTTGATCCAAATAAATACATCTAAGGCAAGATTAAACCTCCCACACCTCTTTCACTCTGATTCAAGCTACTAGTCATACATTACAACATGGAATATGAATGAGCACATATTTTTCATGGTGGGCAGATTCCGGAGGCCAACCACTTCTTTAATTTTTTTTCCTGCTAAATGGCAAAAGATACAGAATAGTGAGGAAGTATGATTTATTCCTTACCAAACCTCTTAAGAAACGGTCTTGTTTTTCTCTTTTTAAAAGTTACCTGCAACAGAATACATCTTTCTTTACTTGAGTGCCTTTGTGCTCTGTCTACCCAACCTTGGAGGCAAACAATGCAAAAAAAAAATGTCTAGGAATGTTTCATCTCTTGACCAGGATTAGCCAGATAGTCTACAATTCTGATGTTCTGTCAGGAGTTCCAGTGCTCCACTATGCAATATGGGCTATTGGAAACAACTTTGTCATACTAAGTACATCTTCTGCACAGCATCAGAATATCTGCAGGTACAGCACATACTTTGTAAGCAGAAGAGTCATATGAATTTAGAGCAGGGATGTCAAACTGGTGGGCCAGAGCCTGGATGCATCATGCTCAGGCCACACTCGCCCCAGCTCCACGAAGGAGAAAAACACCATGAAACATCACATGATGGCAACATGACATAGCAAGTTTGACACCCGTGACAGAGAGCATTTTTGAGACCCCTACCACACAAGGACTTCTCAACCTAAGGCACCTTTAAGACATAGGGACTTCAACTTCCAGAATGGGGGAATTCTGGGAGTTGAAGTCCACATGTCTTAAAGCAGCTTAGGTTGGGAAATCCTGCACTACATGAATGCTTCAACTGTTGCTGCCAGATTGCATCAGTGTCAGCTGGACAAACAGTCTGGCTTGCTATATGGCAGACAACTTCTTGTGCCCTTCAGCCAACTGGAGAATATAAAGCTCATTATTCCCATCAGGATTAATGTCCTTGAAAGGAAAGAAAGGGAAGGAAAGGAAAGGAAAGGGAAAAAAAACCTTCTTCACCTCTTCCATTTTAAGAAACAGGTTGATGTTATGTTTTCTCCCTGTACAAAAAAATCAGTCTCTGCCATAAAAGGGGTTTAAGCATGAATGCTTAATGCATTTTACTAAAATGAGTATCATCTTTAGAGACAGTCATTCTTTTTTCCTCCTTTCCTTCAGATAAATCGAGGTTAACAAAAAAAAAAATCTTCTATTGAAGCTGTCTTGGAATTGTAAAAATTTCCAAAATACCCTTCTGTTCTCCTATTCCCTTGAAAACAGAGTTGCCAAATTGAAGGATATGGCTTGTGGCTAAGATTCAGCCTTCAAGAGAAGACTCAACAGAAGGGGGACTCAGAGTATTCTTCATTTTACAGGGCACTATACAGCAAAAACAGCATATGATGGCCAGAGCATATTTTTCTTATAGGTCATATAGAGTCAAGTTCTGTGATCTCTGTTTAAAAAAAATACAGGTAGTTCTCGACTTACAACAGTTCATTTAGTGTCTGTTCGAAGTTACAATAGCACTAAACAACGGGACTTCAGACCATTTTTCACACTTACAACCATTGCAGCATCCCCATGGTCACGTGATCAAAATCCAGATGCTTGGCAACTGACTTGTATTTGTGATGGTGTCCTGAGCTCATGGGTCACCATTTGTGACCTTCCGATGAGCAAAGTCAATGGAAAGGCCAGATTCATTTAACAGCTGTGTTACTAATTTAACAACTGCAGTGATTCACGGAACAACTGTGGCAAGAAAGGTCATAAAATGGAGCAAAATGTACTTAACAACTGTCTCACTTAGCAACAAAAAGTTAGGGCTCACTTGTCATAAATCAAGGACTACTTGTAAAAGCATACCAGGAGATAATACACAGATTTCTCTCTCTTGCCTTAATGGGCACCTTTCTTCATAGGTGCTTCCAGTTGCACTAATCTTTCTCCAAACTGGAGCTAGGAATGAGATTACATTTGGGGAAGATTTTCCCTGCACAGAGGAGTGCTGCATTCATGTTAAAGCTGGAAGCCCTCTATTAGTTTTCAATATCTTTCTTTTGAAAATTCACTCCATCTTTATTTGTGACCCCCTACACCCAATTCAGTGTATTGTGGTTCCCTTATGAATATGAGGTTGCCACTATGTATTGTTTGCACATAAAATTCAGACCATAAAAGTTGCCCTCAGGACAAAATGTTTCATTTCTCTGTGCAGGAGAGAAAAAGAATCAGAGGAAAAAGAGTCATTGATTCAACAGAAATAGCTAACTCTAAGATTGTCTTCAGCCTTAAATAAAACTGAAGCATGTATGTGCAGCCACTCATGAGTGCAAAGAACATTTCTGATCTCTAGTATGAAAAGAAGCTCAGAGTATTCATTGAATTATTTCACAAAGATATGAAAGATTGATAAAGCAAACTTTTACTAAAAAAGAGATTTAAAAAACTGTCTCTGAGTCTTGTGGTCTGTACTGCATATACTAACTTTATGGTATTATATTGGTTGGGGAGCTGGGACACTTTCTGTTTTATATATATATTAAGTCTGAATTGTATTTTTGGATCTCTCACTGATTTTTCATTGTCCTGTTGAGATGAGTAAATGATTGATTAGTAAATGCTAAAATTTATACACACACGCACACACACACACACACACACACACACACACACACACACACACTTATCTGCCCAATTCATACATAGGTGACTCCAGGCAGCATATAAAACAAATTTATTGTCCTAAAATTATACTACATTTTAAAATGATGGTGGTTTCATCAAATTCAGCATTAGTCTATTTATCTGATCTGAGCTTTCCAAATCTATATGTTAAGACATGGAATTTTACTCAGTTGATTTTGCTCTGATGCAGTTTTTCAATGAAACTCTTTTTTAATGGATATTTCATTTTTAAAAATGTAAATATAAGCTTCTTCTCTAATTTTGTTTTGTGTTCATGTTCAAGCATAAATAGAATTATGGATCAGATTTGGATATGACGGCTTGTGAATGTGACAGGGAATACAAATAACGTGACTGGTTTATTTCTAAACATAAAAGAGTGTTTGAAATGCAGAGAATTTAAGCCCCTGTCACACTGCACCAATGGATGGAAAGAGGATGTAAAACGGAGGAAAACACTTGTCATCCGTTGGTTTTAACAGATGTTACGTCTTGTACTCATGCCTCCGTTTTTTCCATCTCTCTATCCGTTCCAGATCGTTTTTGACGTTTCACCGCTCAGAAGGATTTGAGCTGCTCAACATTTTCAGTGGAAAATGTAATCAATGCGTCCGTCTCTGCATCCGCTAGCATCCGCTAGGCATGCACTAGGCATCCACTAGGCATCCGTTTGCATCACGTTTCGCATACGTATTCCTGCTAGGCATCCGCTTCGCATCTGCGCAACTCCATCTGCTCCAGCGGTAAAACCGACGCAGGGAGGAAGAGGAACGGACATGGAACGGATTGCAGAACGGATGCCTAGCGGATGCAGCACGGAAACAAAGCATTTAAATGGAAAAAAATTCGCAGAGGGGATTTTCTCGGATATATTAGGATGTCTAGAGGATGCCTAGAGATGCAAAGGGAACCTCGGGGATACCTATACTGCCTATAAAAAGGGGGAGCAACTCATCGGAATCTCACTTTCAACCAGCAGCCCAGCTATGCAGACCTCTGCAGCCTTCATCTGACTCTTGCTTCCACAGCATCCAGTCATGTCCGGGGATGGGTAACAAAGTCCTTTTGGCAGCCACCATCGTCTCTCAACAGTGCAAAGCCATCTACAGGCTCGTGTCTCTACACGGGAAAAAAGAGGCGCAAGAAGCGTCTGGGTACGAAGATGTCGGAATAAGAGCAAAGTACGGACTGTACAACAAGCTGATGTTGGAGCTCAGGAAGAAACCCGGGACCAGAACTATCTGAGGATTGCCTTACAGCCATGTTGACGAAGTTGTGCAGATGGCGGACACCCGGTTGACCAAGGCAAACACCAACTTCCAGCCCAGCCTGGAACCTGGGCTCAAGGTGGCACCACTCATGCGCCACCCTGCCTCAGGGACCACTACAGGAGCATGCAGTATGACTGGAGGGAGCCACACAACACCATCAGCATTGTGTGTCAGAGAAGTGGTGCAGGACATCAATCGAAGATACCTGGAGGAGCTCCTCCAGTGCCCCTCCACTGAACAGGCTGGAAGAAAGTTGCAGATAGCGTGGTATCAGAGGTGGACTTCCCCCACACCGTTGAGCCCATAGATGGGAAGCACGTGGCCTGCAAGCTCCAGCCAAGTCGGGGTCCACTTATTTCAAATACAAGGGTTCTCAGGCATTGTCCTCTTGCCATGGTCGATGCTGACTACAGGTTCATGTACAATCGATGCTTCAGGCAATGGTCATGTTCAGATGCCCAGGTATACAACGCCAGTGACCTCAAGGATGGGCTGGAACGCAACCTCATCGTGGGCTTTCCCAGATCCAGACCCTGCCCAACGAACGCAAGATGTGCCTACTTCAATCGTGGGGATGACAGCTCTCCCTCAGAACCTACCTCATGAAGCCCTATACCTCCAGACTCCTACCCCGTGAAGAGAGGATCTTCACATACAGGCTGTCCAGGGCAAGGCGGGTTGGTGACGAACGCCTTTGGCATCCTGGCCAACAGGTTCCAGGTACTTTTAACCATGCAGCATTGCCACAGACCGTGAGGAGGATTGTATGAAGGCTTGCTGCATCCTGCACACATCTCATGCGCACCCGCTACCCAGTCTTGCAGAACAGGCTTGTGGACTCCAACAAGGCAATGGGGACATGGGCCCGGGAATGGAGGCAAGGGCAAAACTGAATAGACACTGGAGGATGTGCAAGGCCAAGAGCCTCATGTGAAGGGAAGAAGCAGCGCAACCTCCTGAAACACTGGTGCAACTCCCAGTGGAGCCGGTGGAGTGGCCCAAGACAGGAGGATAGATGCGTTAATGGATTGCTTCTTCAACGCTTGCTCATCACACGCTGATGAGATTGCGGCCCATGTCATGTAGAGTGGCCGCTCCAATGATCAGGATGCGTTTAATAAAGAGTTGTGTTTGTGTTGAATGTGTGGATCGATTATTACTTATAATTGATAATAAAAGGGCCATAGGTGGGCACCTGTGAGGGGGACCATACAGTCACAATGCTTGCCACTGAGGTTTATCTATCCTCCACAGCTATTACCATCCGCCAAAGGTATCCCTGCCATCCCACAGTACCACTGCCATCCCACACTATTACCCATTCCATAGTATCTGCCACACCCCACTGCTATCTTAACCCATCCCAAGCATGCAAAGGCTAAAGACCAATTCTAAAAGTTTCCCACCAGACTTTTTATAAAAAAAGAAATGAAGCAATGTGTGAATCAAAGAATAGACTTATTTACAAACCAAGCTGTAAAAGAAAAATGACCCAGTCATAGTGTCGCAAATAAAGTCCACAAACCAAAGGTAGGCCAGCCAGCCAGTTCTCTGGCCTCTCTTGGTCACTCGAGTGTGGCCAGGTCCTCAGGGTTGAAGGGTCAGGTGCTGGGAGTGTGCTGCTTGATGCTGGCGAAAAGCCACACGGGTGGCTGGCTGAGAGGACAACCAGGTGACGCGTGTCTCTGAGGAGCCCGGGACGCGGCTCAGCCCAGTGAGGAGAGGCCCTCCATCCATGTCATGTGGTGTCACCCGCAGTACGAGGAAGAAGACGTAGCCGGCGGCTCGGCTGTGGGCTGGAGGCAGGAGCAAGTGTAGTGGGGCTGTCTGGTCTGCAGCCTGGGTGAGGAGTGGTGTTGGTGCATATGTGGCTGGGTGGCATCGCTGTCGTCGTGTGGATCATTGGTGTCGGGTGCATAGGTGGCATCAGTGTAACAGGTGGCAACGGTGTCACCCGATGACTGCCTGTGCTGGACCGGGAAGGGCTGCTTGCCTTGTGCTGGAACCTCTGGTAGCCGTACCCTCTGGAAGGTGAGGCCTGTGGGAACTTGCAATGGGAGGGACATCACCATGGGAGTGGAGGAGTCAGACCTGGATAGGGTGGAGACAGTGCTCTGGGTCGATCGGAGGGTTGTCGGAGCAGTCTCAGTGATCCGGTCTTCACCACCTGGTATAGGGTTCGACAAGTTCTATGAGGGTCTGGTTGACATAGGTGAGGAAGGGCTTATGGTTGAGATGAGAGTGGGTGGACAGCTGAGAAGGAGATCTATGCTGTGCGGATGTGTCCTGTCTCCAGCAGGCCAGTGTGGCCTGCCCTCTGCTCTCATAGCTCTCTGCCGTTACTGTGGAGGGTGATGCTGGGGGTGGATCGGGTAGGGCGTGGGTGGAACCGCGCCAGTCTCCTTTTCTCCCACAACAGGGAGTCTCCAAATGCTGCACACAAGTTACACACTGTCCATGGTTCTCGCCATGGCAACTCACAGAACCCTGCCTGGAGACAGGACTGATTCTCCGGCCGGAAGAGGACTGTCTCAGCAGACGCCTGGAGAGAGAGGGTAGTGAGCAGGGCCTGCTGTGCTCCTCGGTGGGGATCTCACCCCAGGAAGCTGCCCCTGGCATGAGATAGGTCTCTCTGTCGTCACTTAACTCATGGCCTGGCAATATTCCAGGTGCAGCTATACTGACAGTGTGCATGTGCTTCACCAGGCCGAGGAGACTCCACAAAGTGCGCATAATCTCCGCTTCTCTCTCCAAGCGCCTGCTTCTTTGGATGTCCGTACAGCCAGTGTCCATCCGCCACAGATAGTATTCATCTCAGCCACTCCCCAGACCTCAATCTCAGTGTTCCTTCCTCAATGGAGTATTGTCACCCCCCCCTCCTCTCCCGTTGTCGTAACTACGCTCTTCTCTTTGCAGACCAGATGGGTCATAAAAGGGGGCCCACGGTAGTAGAGGCTGCTCCTCAACACCAGCAGCAGCAGCAGCACGCAGGACATCATCATCATCATCATCATATCGACAGCAGATCATCTCATATCATCAAGTAGCAGCAGAGATCATCATCATAGCAGCGCAGCACCCAGCAGCACCAGCAGCACCAGGATCGCAGCAGCAGAGTAAGCCCCAGTAGCGCGACAGACCAGGACACGAGCAGGAGGAGCAGGACGAGCAAGTCAGGGAGCACGACCGCAGGACAAGCAGTCCACGGAAGCACGAGCAGGACCAGCGACTAGCGATGAGGATGCAGCTTCAGCATCGAGTACACAGCAGCCAGAAGCAACCACCGCAGGAGCAGCTCAGCAGAAGTAAAGCACGAGCCAGAAGCACCACCGCCAGGAGCCGCTTCGGCAGAGAAGCCAGAGCAGAACAAACCGCCAGGAGCAGCGTCGAAGTAAGCACGAGCAGAACACCACGCCAGGAACAGCTTTCAGCAGAGTAAAAGCGAGCAAGAAGCACCACTGCCGAGCAGCACCAGCAGAGTAAGACCCAGCAGAAGCACGCACCAGGATCAGCGCCACAAAGCCAGCAACAAGAAGAGCGAGCGAGCAGCAGAACACCAGAGAAGCAGAGTCAGGAAGGAGGGAGGAAGGGTGGCCCTGTCCCTCGACAGGGATGCGCAGTTTGCTGAGGCTTTCGATTCTTCCCATGGTTGTGGGTTGCTGCTGGCAGTGGAGCTGGCCGGGAGGCTGGCAGGCACAGGGCTGCAGGCAAGCTATGCCACAAGGCTGGCAGGAGAGCTGGCAAGCATCCAGGCATGAAGGCTGGTCAGTCAGCCAGTGCACCAAGGCTGGCAGAAGCTGGCAAGGAAGCCTGGCAGGAAGGCAGGCAGGCAGCAGCACACGCTGGCAGGCAGGCTGGCTGGCAGGGAGGCTGGAAGGCAGGCTGGCAGCAAGGCTGGCAGGCAGGCAGAGAGCAAGGCTGGCGGGGAGGCTGCAGGAGGCTGGGAGGCGGTTTGGAGACTGGCTTGGCAAGAAGGCTGGCAGAAGGCTGCAAGCAAGGCATGCAGGCGGGCGGCAGGACTGATGTGTACGCGCAGGTCTTTCTCAGAATGGTGACTGCTTGGAGTTCTTTCTTTATATCATGGGCTTACGCAAGATGCATCCCCCTGCATGCGCAAATTAATGCCGGATCCTTCGGCTTCGCTGTGCATCCAGGCTCTGCTGTGCTCCGCTTATCTGCTGTGCATCCGCTGTGCAATCACTTAAATCTTCGGTGTCAGCTCTGCATCCCTCTTTCCGTTCCGCGTCCACATTGTTGAGGTCCCCCGGAAGCCTAGCGATTGCATCGTCATCGCTTCCAGCATACGCTGGGCTTCCATATCCGCTCCGCTTTCTCATCCGCCCTGCGTCATCCCGCGTACCTTCTTTCGTGTTATCCGCTCTGGGTTATGCAAATTTTGCCCCTTTTGAGAGCGGATAACAACGGATGAACATTTTTCTCATCGTTGTGTCTTTTTACTAAATTTTGCATCGCGTTGGGCAGTGTGACAGGGCTTTATACGTTCCTACATGACATGTAAGAATACCCTGCTAGAGGATTTGCAAGTTACTTTACTCAGAATAATGCTATTCCTTTACTTTCTTTAGAACTCACTGGGAAACTGAAGAGTTAGTGAATTGTGATTTAGTGTGAATAACAGTTGGAAACAGAGGGGGAAAGGACTGTGATATACTCGTCGTCATCCTAATTTCATATACTCTCCGTGTTATTGCCTCTTTCCAACGCCGGCGGGTAGTTGTGACCCGGGGGGGTCCTTCCGGACTTTCCAAACAATTCCATCCGACATCTGGCTTCACCACTGGTATCCTCTTGCCAACTGAGCTCTGCGACGATGGGCTTTCCTGCACCAGCAAAGAATCTTGCCTCCAATGGGCTCCAGATCTCTGGTCACTATTTGAAGATGACATGATATCCAGTGCCGCCCTCAGAAGAAAATGAGTATTCCTCCAGGTGGCAGTGGATCAGATATCAGAATTAATGTCAGGACGAGCTCATTCACAATCAGAAGAAATATTAGACTTTTAGGTTTAGAGAAAAGATATCTCTTACTGAAAGTGAAGTGGTAGCAACAAAGAATTCTGAATCTGAGAAGATTAGTGGCGCAATTCACATATAAAAGTGATGGAAATGTTCCACCCCCCATATTCAAATGACCTTCCAATTAGAAGTTGTGGATATGATCATTGATGGGCAATCTTCAGGTGATGATAAAAGGCTCTGTCGTGACATTGGCTATTTGATAAGGGTTGCAGTTTGCGCAGAGAGAAGAAAGCTAAGCGAGAATAGAACATAACTCGAAGTTTATGCTCCCTCTCCCATTTGTTAACAGATATTGTAACACCTCAGCTCACTGTCCAACTATTTCCTCCCTCCCCCCCCCTCCAGGTTACTATGGGCACCCCCCCCCCCCCGTTACTTATGGCAGTCGAAAAGATGCAAAGCAATAGCAGAAGATCTTGAAGGCTGACAGCACTGATGAGTAAACCTATTTTAGTAATCCCTAGAACAAAGAACATCTGGTCTGAAAAGTCATAATTGCTGATGCTTTGACTTTGTATCAAAAGAGAAATAATTCATTCATGAGTATTAAGAAAACTTATTATAAAAAGTAAATTGTTATCACTATGAACTGATACCATTTGGGGTATACACAATCAATATATTTGTTGATAGAATTCTGCAATAGTTATTTTCCTTTTAATATTTTAAGATCATTTTCTATTGCTCAGCAGTCTGATCTCCAGCTCTGGTGATGCAGCTTGGTTCTGGCGATCCTGCCTCATATAATTAATTTTAAGGAAACTGCATTATTATTAAGACTGCTGTGAATGGGGCATTAGAATCCTAAAAATTACCACTGTACTTTTTCAATAGACATGGATTCATCTGAAAGGTGGAGGGTTAAAATTAATAGAATATTGTGGGATTTCTGACACTTTCACTGTCTGTAAGAAAGCATTTGGCTAGAACTGGAACCTAGTTTGATTGATAATGGATGGATAATGTTTCAGATGTATAAACTCTGGGTTATACTAATGGTAGCATGAGCAGCTTACCAATCTCTCTTTACCCTTCAGTGGTACTTTGATATAAGATGCCTTTTGATTTTTTTCTCCTCTTAACCTTTCCTACCAAGAGCAATTTCATACAATCCATTCTGTACATTCTAAAAGGTTAAGATTACCATCCTTTATTCCTTCCTAAAAATGTCTCAGATAAATGTCTCCATTATTGTCACCTGTCCTTAGGTGGCACCTAAGGTGGCACCTTAGGTGACACCTGAAGGAATATAAAAGAAGGGCTAGGGGTGACATGATAGCAGTGTTTCAATATTTGAGGTACTGCCACAAAGAAAAGGGGGTCAACCTACTCCCCAAATGAACTGAAGGCAGGACCAAAATGGATAGAAACTAACTAAGAAGGGAAACAACCTAGAACTAAGGAGAAATTTCCTGACAGTGAGAATAATTAGTCTGTGGAATCAAAGGTTGTAGATGCTCCATCATTGGAAGGTTTTAAGAAGAGACTGGACATTCATTTGTCTGAATAGTCTTCTCCTTGTCCAGATTGAATGTCTCTAAAGCAGCCCAGATTGGTAAGACTGAGGATGGTCTAACCCAGGCGAAGAGACAAATAGAGTGCTATAATTTTTCACTCTAGTTCATATGTACCAAGGATACTGTGTAAATAATACGGTTCGCTATTTAATTTAACATCTCAACACAACAGTATGGAGAGATACAATTAAGACAGAAGACTGGAAATTAATAATCAGGCAAGCTCATACAACTGATGGAACAGAGGTGGTATTCAGCAGGTTCTGACCAGTTCTGGAGAACCGGTAGTGGAAATTTTGAATAATTTGGAGAACCGACAAATACCACCTCAGACTGGCACTGCACCATCTATTCTCTGCCTCCCGAGTCCCAGCTGATCGGCTGGGTCTTCTTTTGTTGCCCTGCACATGGAGCTGGAAAGCAGATTAGTGGGGTGGGGAGGGAATAGGATTTTGCAGTATCCTTCCCTGCCATGCCCACCAAGCCACACCATATCCACCAAGCCACGCATGTCCACCAAACCACACCATGTCCACCAAGCCATGCCATGTCCACCAAGCCACACCCACAGAACCGGTAGTAAAATTTTTTGAATCCCACCACTGTGATGAAACATGATACAATTCATCTACATATAAAAATATTTGAAGTGAATAGTAGAAAACATTACAAATCTTTGAATAAGTACTGGTAATCCTTGACTTATGGCTCCAATTGAGCCCCAAATTTCTATTCCTAAGCAAGACAGTTGTTAAATGATTTTTGTCCCATTCCATGACCTTTTTTGCCACTGTTGTTAACTGAATCACTGTAGTTGTTCAGCTAATAACATGGTTATTAAGTGAATCTGGCTTCTCATTGACTTTGTTTGCTGGAAGATCACAAAAGTTTATCACATGATCCCGGGACACTACAACTGTCATAAATACATGACAGTTGCCAAGTGGATGAACTTTGATCATTTGACCAATGAGGATGCTGCAAGGGTCAAAAGTGTGAAAAACAGTCATAACGGTACTGAAAACAAGATCACTTTTTTCAATGCCATTATAACTTCAAACAGTGGCTAAAGGAATGGTTGTAATGGAGGACTACCTGTATTCAAAATCAATATTCCTGCCAATCAACTGAATCTTTATTAGCCATGGTATACCTATACCTTTATTAGCCATGGTATGACCAATGCGGATGCCACAGGAAGAGAGGCAGGATAGACATCAGGTGCTGGATGAGAAATAGTGGCACTTCATTCCAAAACCATCACTGATGGAATATGTGGGGTTTTTTTTAACCTGGAAGATAATAGAAGATGCTGTCCCATTCTTAATGTTGAAAAAAGAGTCAATGACCAGACAATTCAGTTTCCAGGATGGCTGGAATTTGTTGGGGTGAAGAAATCTTTTAGGGTTTTAAAGAAGCTTTAAAGCTGGCAGTTCGACATAGGCATGAAAATGAGTGCAAGCTGGTGAAGCTGATATAAGATTGGGGTGGGTGCGGGGCACATGATCCGGATAAGTTGCCTTGCTTTGAATTCTAGCCACTGTATTTTTGCATTTATTCATTAGATTGGATTGGATTGAATTGAATTGAATTTCAAAGCAGTCTATTTCCTCAATGACTCTGAGCTTGCAATTAAAAACCATATATGAATATGTATGTATGTATGTATGTATGTATGTATGTATGTATGTATGTATATAGATGTATATGTGTATGTATATGATTTCGTAGATTTTCATGGGTACAGGTATACAGGTCTTGGTGTGTTCGGGTCTTTTCCCATGTAAGATTGAGAGTATTTTGGCAATGTTTCAATGAGGTCCCGCTCGCCATCTTCACCTTAGCTCACACAAGCATGAAGCTGAAAACACCAGCCTGAAGATGGCGAGTGCGACCTCGTTGAAATGCTGCCAAGATACTCTCAATCTTACACAGGAAAAGATCCGAACACACTAAGACCTGTATTTGTATATGTATAAACATATATGTTGTGTATAGAACTTAGTAAACTCCAAATACCTTAAACTGATTGGCCGAAAAGGCCGTTCTCAGATTAGTTACTTAAGCGCCATTCCGATTGGTCTGCCTGACAGCGGGAACACTTAAAGAACTGTCATTGGCCACAAGTCGCGAGCAAGCTGTTATAAGGACTGCCGCGGCTTGGACAAATGTTCTGTTCCGTTAAAAGTCACTTTACTGTTTGAATAAAGAGTTGTTTGTTGGAACCCAGTCTTGCGCACCTTATTTCCAGATGGAACACTGGTGATGAAGGTGGGATCATCCTAGAAGAGCGAGACCAAAGCACGCGGTAACCAGAACTGAGCGACAGAGATGGCCGGTAACAATGCGCTGCCCACACCGTTCAATCCAGCCGAGGAAGATTGGGAGTTGTACATTGATCGCTTTCTGATGTTCTTAGAAAGCAACAACAGGAGATAACTGACCAGAGAAAGAGGGCTGTATTCCTCACACACTGTGGGCCAGCTGTTTTTAAAATGGCCAAGGCGCCAGCTAAACCGAGAGACATTAAGCAGATGGCATGGCCTGAACTGAACAGAATGCTTCGAGCCCATTACGCACCTGT
>BHFT01009531.1:0-29941 GCA_004320025.1 Laticauda laticaudata
TGCAGTAGAGCTAGAGGATAGGAGAACAGGACTTGTGCTACTTGATGCCCTTTACCTTTATGTGATTTGCCCCATCATTTCAATGAGATTCAATTTCAAGAATTGAAAGATCCGGTAGAGTTGCCTCCCCTCAAGCCCTGAATACAATCCACAACCCATTTGAAAGCAGGCCAGGAAAGAGGCTGTTGAGCAAAGTAGGATAATAAGAGGCATCACTATGCCTGCAGCTTGCAAAATGGAATTGCATGTGCTCAAATCATTTACATAGAACCATCCACTCTATCCTCCTGCTGGTCCACCAAGCCAGAGAGGTTGGGGACCACTGGGGAAGAGAACATCACGAATCTCTCTTGCTTTTCTTCCCTTGTATATGTGCTAGTAGTTTCTGGCTCTAGAGGGCGGTGCCCATCTCTGTTACAAAGCCAAAGAGCCAGCACTACCCAAAGACATCTCTGTGGTCATGTGGCCAGCATGATTAAATGCTGAAGGCACATGGAATACCTTTTCACCAAAGTGGTCCCTATTTTTCTCCTAGTATTTTTACATGCTTTCAAACTCCTAGGTTGGCAGAAGCTGGGACAAGTAATGGGAACTCACTCCATTAAGTGGTGCTAGGGATTCAAACAGCCAAACTTTTGACCTTTCTGATTGACAAGCTCAGCGGCTTAGCCATTGAGCCATNTCTTTCAGTTCTCTTCCATTTCGGAGCTGTCCCAACTTCAGCAGCTTTAAAGGCTGCCTCTTTGCTGCTGGCAAAAAGAGCTTCTCCTGGATCTACCAGGGACTTTGCAGTATCCTTGGGATCAACAGGATGCACTCTTTACATTCACCGTCCCTTTGGGACAGCCATGGAACAGACAATTTAACCTCCAAAAGGTTACCAGAGCCAAGAATGTATCAGAAGTTGCATTTGATTTGTTTTTATTTAGTTTAATTAATGAAATGCAGCCATATTTATATCTAAACCTGGATTATTTTCCCTTTTGTGACCCATTCAAAGTTCTGGTTACTGTCATTAAATACAAGAAACATAAGACCTGCTAGCATGATGTATTTACTACCTGTCCCACATAGTATATTCCTGGCTGGATCCTTCTCAGAGGGTTGGCATACTTCAGGTTCCATCAATTAAAAAAAAGGCATTTATAGGGACCCTGGGAAAGCCCCTTTTCTTTAACAGAAGCTGCCCCCTTGAATGAAGCACTTTCAAATTCAAATAGCCCTCACCCTATTTCTGTTTTAAAGGTCTCTGAAGAGATGGTTTAGCCCAGGCCTTTGGTAAAGATGATCAATACACCCTTTTTTCTCCTTGTTTCCATGCACAGTGTTTTCTCAGCCATCTCTGTTCTTTTGACTTGTTCTGGTGTCTTTGTTTTGTTTCTTGTTTTTAAATACTTTAAACAATTTATAAACTGTCCAGAGTGACTGATTAACTGTCCATCCACCCACCCATCCATCCACTCATCCACCCATCCACCATCTATCTCACTGTCTCATTGTCGCATTTCCTCTCCTCTCCTCTCCTCTCCTCTCCTCTCCTCTCCTCTCCTCTTCTCTCTCTCTCTTCTCTTCTTGCCCCCTCTCTGAGTGTGTGTGTTTGTGTGTGTGTGTGTGTGTGTCTGTGTGTCTCTATGTGTCTCTGTCTCTGTCATTCTCCTGTCAGAGTCTGAATCTGAGGAGGAAAACAAAACAAATGGCATTGGAGTGGGAATTGTGGGCTTCCGTTTGGCTGTGGAGGAAAACTGGGAATGGCCAAAGTCTGGCTGGGCAGAGCAGGCAAGTAAACAAGGGAGAGGAGTTTCAAAGGATTATCCAGGCCCACTTCCTGCTTGCTCCATATGGCATGGCAATCCCATTTGTACTCATTGGATACGTGTTTCATACGCTCTATCAGTCGAGCATCCATCCACTGTGATTTCATCGCCCAAAAAGTTTTGAGCGGCAGCAGAAACTTCCTTAGGAACGGCATGGAACTTCTCACGGTGTACGATGGTAAATCCACAACACATATGAGCAACAAAACATTCCATTTTTGGGGGGTTTCCCCGGGGTTAGCATCCAATCTTAAACACTCCGCTGTACCCTCTGCATCTCTGGGGAATCCTCGCAACTTCCACATTCCTGGCTGCAGCTGAAAATGGAAGAGAGAGAAAAGAAAAGGTGCATGGAAACTTCATACATCGTTAGTAGCACGAAAATAGAAAATGATGTAAGTGTAGTATCTCGTTTATAAAGGTATTAAAAAACGGGATAAAGTCTTTGTATCTGGGGATTTATCTTGTATACTTTAGGATGTCTGGAGTATGTCTTAGAGTATGTTAGAAGGACACCTCGTGGTAACAAAGCCAATATTATCTATAAAAAGGGTGGAGGAAATCATCTGAATGCTCAATGTATGGAGTTCAACAGTCTTTGTGGTGTACCGACCTCATCACCTTTGGTCTTGGTCTTCACAGTAATCTTTATATTTCCACATGGATGTCAAAGAGTCCATATGATAGCGCACCATTCAACAGCAGAACCCAAAACTGTTCAGACTGTATCAAAGTTATTAGACAGGAAAGGAGAAGAAGGAAACGTCCAAGAGCTTGTATGGATTGTGAGAGAATGGAGTTTGGACTGTATGATCTATATGTTGAGGAATGAAGACCCTCGGATGCAATTCCAATCACTTCAATAGGTGCCAACCAGCCATGTTTGATGAACTTGTAGAGTGTCTGAGACCCAGGTTACCAAGCCCTAGCACCAACTTCCTCCCAAACCTGGACCGTGGGACTGAAGGTGGCACTGACTCTGTTGGCACCTGGCCTTCTGGAGCCGCATACAAAAACATTGCAGTATGCATGGGAGGGTTGCACACAACAGCATCAGCAAAGTTGATCAGAGAAGTGCACAAGGCTTATACTGTTGAACGAAGCTCTTCAGGTGCACCCCACCACCGATTATCACGGCTGGAGGAAAACTTGAAAAGAGTGGTTGGGTGTCAGAGGATAAACTTTCCCCACACCATGGAGCCAGATGGAAGCACGTGGCCGTGCAAAGCTCAGCCTAACTCAGGTTCCACTTATTTGTACAACTACTAAGGGCTGCTTCAGTAATCATCCTCTTTGCAATGGTTTGATGCTGACTTACAAGTTGATCAGTACATCGATGCTTCAGGCAACGGTGTGCAGTTTCAGATGGCCTGAGATATTACAAATCACAAGTTGATCCTCAAGGATTGGGGCTGGAATTTGCAACCTCATCATGGGTTGTTTTCCGCTCCAGGGACCCCTTACCCGATGAACACACAAAGATTGGTGCTTATTTTCATCATTGGTGATGACGCGTTCTCCCTCAGGAACCTACCTCATGAAGCCATAACAGTTCAAAGATACCTCACCCATGAAAGAGAGGATCTTTCATTTTGCAGGCTATCCAGGGAAGATGATAGTGGTGGGAGAATGCCTTCGGCATCCTGGCCAAAGGTATCCAGGTACTTTCTCACCACCCATGCAGCATGACCCAGAGATGGGGAGGAGCATTGTGGAAGCTTGCTGCATCCTTTGCACAATCTCATGTGCACCCACGTACCTAGTGTTGCAGAACAGGACTTTTGGTCGACCGTCAAACAAAAGGGAAGGGGACATGGAACCTGTGAAATGGAGCAAGACATTACCTGATGCATGCTGTGGATGTACCAGGCCCCAATAGAGCTTCACGTGAGGGAATAAGCAGCGCAACCTTCTGAGACATGTGCAACTTCCCAGAGGATCAGATGGGAGTTGGCCAAGTTTAAAGGATGATAGGATGATTAAATGGATGGCTTCCTGAGACCATTTTTATTCACTTGATGAGCATTGATTGCCTTAACAACACTGCTACTATGCTGGGTTTATACTTATGAAATGAACTAATACTGATGAATGTATGTTGAATATATAGGGCATTAATAAAACAGCTTTGTTTATTTAGGGGAAGGATGTGTGATCAGTGAATAATTTGTTTTTATAATGAGAAGATCCAATATGATGTGGCAGCTGGGATGGTGGACCATACAGTCCCACTATAGCTTGCAGCTACAGCGTAAGTTGATGTTTATTCTGTTTCGCACAGCCTATCCTTATCTATCCCACAAGCATGAAAGTTTATCCATTTGTTTCAAGGAGGTTGGTGGGGTTCCAAGACACTTTATTTGAGTAAACAAAATTAATTACAGTAAACCGATATTAAGTTTATTAAGTAAACCAAACTTTATTAAGTTTTATGAGAGTAGGAGAACGTGGGTGAGTACTTTATAGTAAGAAAAAATTAATAGGTAAACTTTATTTAATGTTTATTAAGTAATCAGAAACTTGTAAGTTTATTAAGTAAACTTTATTACTTTATTAAGTAAACAACGTTGTAGTGCTCTGAAACTATTCTGAGTCCACTTCTGAGTCATTGGTCCATGGTTCTCAGCTGTGGAAGGGCGTTAAGCAGTTGACTGTGGATGTGGGTTTGTGGCTGGTGCTGGTCTGATGCGGCAAATTGGGTGCCTTGGCCTCGAGGGTAACAGCAGGGTGGTAGCGTGTTCAGGATGCTATCCGAGCAGCTGACTTCAGTCTCGTGAGTGAGAGGACTGAGATGGCACTTGAGATGTTCAGGCCCAATTACTGATGAGAGATTGTCCATTATGGGCGACTTTGGTCTGGGGTGGAGGAAGGTTGGCAGTGAGTGTGCGGGGGGCTGTCTGGTCTGCATCTGGGTTGGAGAGTGCATCTGGCGTATCTGATTGAACCTGGGCGGTGAGCTGGTGGAGTGTATGCTTCTTGCTGCAGGAAGTCCTGGTTAGTTGCCATAGCCTTGTAGGTGAGGGGCTGTTGAAACCGTTGGAAGGAGATGTGACATCACCTGGGGTGGAGGGACAGACCTGGACTGTAGGACAGCTTCAACGGGCCTTTGAGGTTTGTGGAAGAAGTGCTGTGATCTTTCTGCTTACTCACCTGGTACTCGGCCATTGGGCAGGTCCCTCAGGGTCTGGCTCATGTAGTTGATGAAGGGCCAAAGGATGCTCCTGTACAAGTCGGACGCGAGCAGAGAGAGAAGTTCTGGCTTGGTCTTTCATTGTTCCTGATGGTCTCCAACGCACAAGGCTGCTCTCCAACGTTACACTGTGGTTTCCTGGCCCTCCGTCGGCCTCTTCTGCCTTCGTCCTCTGGGCGGCTGCTGGTGGTGGCGTTGGCCTCCTGGTGTTCCTTCCATTTGTGACGGAGGGCGGGAGGTGGTTCATCCTGCCCTGGGATCCTCCAAGTTGTGCTCAGGCATGGGGTCTGAGTGCAGCTGTTCCGGGGGGTCTCTGCTGTGGGGCCTCAGACGAACCTGTCTGGACAGGTAGCTGGACTCTGCTGAAGGGGACTGGATGTCTGTGGCCTGATGTCTGAGGGAGGGGTTCAGAGGGGATGTCTCTGCGGTGGCGGATCTAACCTCACAGGAACGCTGCACTTGGCATGACTTTTCTCGGTCAGTGAGCATTGAGGCGTGGCCTGCCCGATTTCTGAGTGTAGCTTCGCCATACCAGGAGTAACCATCCTAGGAGTATTTGCAGTGTAGCCAAGCTCTCTGCGTGTCTCTCCAAGTTGTCATGCTTCTCTTGGTGTCGATACAGTCTGGGACCTTTCTCCACATGGTATACTTTCTCACCAGCCATGTCTCAGCAATCCTTGTGACATTGCTATATATAGTATTTCAATCTCTCCTTCTTCTCCTTTCTTCTCCTCTGCAGGTGGCGTTTAGCAGGACTTTCATGCGGCTTCAGCATTAGAGCCTTAGGCAGCTTGTTTAGGGATTGTGGCTTAAGCTCAGGGCCTTTAGGGCTTGAGCATAGGGCCGTTCTAGCAGCAGGGCTTGAGGGAGTTGTTAAGGCCTTGGGGTGGTCCACACGAGCAGCATGCAGCTTACCATCCAAGGTCTCATGCTCATGGGTGGGATGCTAGTTCTGGCCTTTTCACGCTGGCACGGCTTGAGACGATAGACATGGACTTCCTTTCTTGGCCGTGATTATGAACGCATGGTGTTGCAAGATGTTATATCTGGCCAGCACGTCTTTCCATTGGTATAATGACTGGTGTGCTTCTGCTCCTTTATATTGGATTGTGGATCCCAATTCATACCCCGTATGCGCTTATACGCTTTGCGATCCGTGATATACATCGCACGCTCCCTTCTGTTTTCGATTAGCATACGTGATGCATCTGCTTCATCCGCATATGCCAGTCCGCTCTTTCTGCCTATGGCATCACTTCGCATTATCTCATGTACCTTTGAGTGTCATCCCCTTCCGTCACTTTCATCCCTAGGCTTCAATGAACATCCGTTTAAACATCCCACTTATACACTTACTCGCTCTTTTCCGTTCTGTTTACGCATAATTTCCCAATTTTTGGAGTGGATAAAACTGGATGGAGCACCCCGAAAATTTTGCTCTATCGTGTGTCCTTTTGCATATTTTGTTGTCCTGGCCAGTGGAACCTTTGCTCTTAGTAGAGATGGGAAGAGAGTTTATTGAGTGCAAGCGCTGACTGGGAGCAACGTGATTTATCTGGTATTGGATTTTGGTTCATCTAAGTCTTCTGGCATCCTCCTAATGGTTTGAAGTTATTGCAGTGCCTTTCACATATGGAATTTTGCTCCTGTCTGCTGACTGAATTACCTCATTTTGCACTTGATTGGCTTATAGTAGGTTTTGATCATGTTTTCGGACATTGATCTCGGCAGCCAATAGGTGTTCCTGGGAGAGTTTTTAACCAACTAGAAGGTACCAAGGATGTTGGAATGGCATAAGTTGAGCTGAATATAATGAGACTTGTTCTGATTTATCTGACGTCTGTTGTCTTTGGGCCAGCCTTGGTGATCACCAATCTCTGGTTCTCTCTCTCCCTTACTCTTCTCTTGTCTCTGTCTCTCTTGATCTCTCTATCTTCTATCTTACTTTTAAACACCATCTTCTCTTCAGAGTCCTTATTATACATGTTATGTACTTGGACGTGAATCAGATACACTGGATTTGTCTTGATGAATTGGAATACTTCTTCCTTGTTGAATCATATATTCTACAACTATATAGTTATAGTGAATTTTGGAAAGTACGCATAGTTGTATAATTCATCCATTCATATGCTCTATTCTTATAATTTAATTTCATCTCAGCATTATTGTTGAAAGATAATTCTCTGCAGAAATAATGGAGCTTCCAGAAGAAAAGTATAAGTGTTTTGGAAAAAACGTGAGTAGACTGGGTTCCAACAAGTAACTCTTTTAGTTAACAGAAACAGTTAATGTAACATTGGCTCAAGCCGCGACAGCCCTTTTATACGTATCTGTCTTCCGGCTTGTAGCCAATTTGACATTTATTTAGTTTTTGGCCACTTTGTTGCTGGCTTCGGGGATTGCGTTCCTTTTTGGAACCTATTCCCTTTAGGGTATTTGTAACCATCGAATGCGTATTTGGATTTACTTCCAACCCCCTGATTTATTTTTATACAGAACACCTCCCCTCTTAGTTCAGTCCTACGTGGTGACGTTAAGTCGCTATTGGTGGGTACTCCCTGGACTTGCGCGGTTCATTTTGTGGTGGAGACGTTGAACCGTTCGGATTGGGGTTGCTGTGTCTCCAGTCCTTCTCCGCTGGAACCGTCTGGAAGGGCTGAGGTCAGCCATTTTGCTGCCTGGGCCTGAGTTTCTTAGGCCGGCGGGTTGATGCTTCCCTCCCGTTTCCTCCATTCGAGCTGAGCCTGGCTGGCCCCTTCGAATGGATTCCTCTCGCAACTTCTTCAAAACAGTTCTATTTTTTGCTCTTTTTGATTGTTTTGTTGCGGGTTTGATTTAAACGGTTCTTTTTGATGGTCTCGCAAATTCCCCCCCCTCTTTGGTTTGAATTTCATCGTGTTTTCTATGTGTGGTGGTGGGTGTGGCATTTTCATTTCTATGTCGGGAACGAAGCTGGTCTATGTGCGTTCACATTCCCTGCCATCGTCTTACCATTATCAGGTTAGGATTTAGGGCCTGGTTATTTGTGTAATTTGTCCGGGGTAGCCATAATGGGTCCCCAGTAAATTTTTAGCGTAAACCCAAATCGGCCTATTCAAAAGTCTGCATCAGGTGGAGAAGTCGGGGGGTGTGGGTGGGTTTCTGCGTGTGAAGTTTGGGTGAATCCTTGTCCAGATGCGGACCTAGTTTCCTTCCATTCAATAATCTGCTGGGGTTTTGTTGGGTTGTAGTACAGTGCGGTGTGATATGTTGAGGTGAGTAACCCGATTCTAATTTTATTTTGGACATCCCCGGTTCCATTTTTTCTAAACCTCCTTTGTAAATGTATGTTTCCCTTACCGTTTGCAGCGGGTTGGGCTGGGCCGGCGCGGTTCAGGCATGTCTTCTAGAACCTAGGGAGGCTAGTATGTTTGGCTCAGAATTGAGAGACTGGTTAATTTGTGGCCCGTTATCGGACACTAAGATTTTCGGTTAGGCCATGGACTCAGGTAGCAAAAAAGTTTTGTCAAGCTGTTTTATAACGGTTCGTGTTGTTGTGGATGGGCATAATTTTTACCTCTAGCCATTAGAGTATGCATCCACGACCAATCAGAAACGATTATGCCCCTTGGTAGGACGCCGCAAAATCGATGTGGTTCGTGACCAGGGCCTCTTGGTTTCCCAGTCTCTTAAGGGTGCTTTTGGCGGGGACGGCCTGATTCTTTGGCGATTTTTATTGCATGAGTTTACCCAGTATTCGATGTCCGTATCTAATACCTGGACCCCAAATGTAGCTCCTGCAAGGCCTTTCATTTTAACATTCTGGTGCCTTCGGGAGCATACCCAAGACTTGGTTTGTAGTTTGTTAGGTAATAATTACCCGATCACCCCACCAATAAAACAACCTTTTTGGATTGAAAGTTCAGTTGTTTGTCTGGTCCGGAAAGGTTTAAAGTTTCAGTTTGTTGGTTTTCCGGCCAGCCTATTACACACCCCAGTTAATACAGGCGGGCAGTCAATTGGTCTTTTGCGTGGGTCCTCTGCCGACATCATTTCGCAAGATATGGATAGATCCGGGCAAGTCATCTATTCTGTCAATGCCTGTCATCATTTGGCGCCGCGTCTTTCCTCTGTTGGATGGTAATGGTTGCCTCTGCCTCAAAGCGTCTGCATTGTGAATTGTGTTTCCCTGGTTGATGTGTCAGAGATAGGAATAGAGTGCCAGGCTTCTGACCAGTCATTCGTGGGACAGATATTGGTGTAGGTTTGTTTCCCGCCAAAATTCCTGAGTAGCGGCTTAGTCATCGTCACGATTTGAAAGTTCTCCCATATAAAGTACTTGTGGAAAACGTTACACTCGGCCTGCAATTGCTGGCTTCTCTGTCCAACTGGCTGTAATTACGCTCGGCTTCTGACAGGGTTTTAGAATAGTATGCGATGGGTGCCTCTCTCGCATCAGGTAATTTGTGGCTCAGGATGCACCAACTCCGACAATGCGCGAGGCATCACAGTTCACTGTCAATGGCAGTGTATTGCCGCTAAGATCTTGTAATAAGAACGGTTTGTTGGATGTGTTAATCAAGTCTCTTAATTCATTGGAAGCTTTTTTCTTGTAAACCCCACTGTCCAATTGTTTTCTTGTCCAGTAAATCAATGCATGGTTCCGCTATTGTTGGCTTTTTTGGGTAGTAAACACATTATAAAAGTTTATCAGTCCCAAAATGCCTGCAGTTCAGATTTTCATTCTTTTGGTTCTGGTGCGTTTTTATACTCTTACTTTTTTTTGCGGTGGAGGTGTATGCCCTCTCCATGTCAATTTCAAAATCCTAAAAACTCGCGCGATCAGTCTATTAGGCAGCACTTTTCCTTCTTTTACTCTAAGGCCAGAATTCTCTGAATTTAGTTAGGACCTCTTTGCAGTCTTTTCTTTAGGCTGTGTTGCATCTTGGCCGAAATTTAGGACGTCAATCAAAGTATGGCTACGACCCCTCTTATGCATTTTAGTAGGCGTTTCCATGAGGCTCTGGAAAACGCCTGGGCTACACTTTACCCCAAATTGAGTCTATTACATTTGAATGCCCCTTTGTGAGTCACTAGAGTCTGTGCTTCGCCGTTAAGGGGTTTCTACTGGAGCTGTTGATATTGCCTGTGTCCGTCTAGTTTTGGCGAGAAAACCTTCCTCACCCCAAAGAGAGTGCAGTAGGTGTTGCACAAATGGCACCGGGTATGTGCTCTTGTTGCAATGGCGGTGGTTCAGGGATAGCTTTGTAGTCGCCACAGATATTGAACTGACCCGTCTGGCTGAATGGGGTGTCACAATTGCGTGTTTCCACTTAGCGTGCTCGACCGGTTCTAAACCCCTTGATCTACTTACAATTTATTTAGGTTTGTTCCTCTATTTTTTCTTTTAAAGCGAAAGGGACCCGTCTGGCCTTTAGTCTTTTAGGGGTATCTGTGGGTTCTAGACTAAATTGAAATGGGGATGTTCCCCGATACTTGCCTTAGGGGAGCCGTCGCAAAGACGTCCTGGAACTTCCGGATCAGAGTCTTCTTCCCAGTCAATTGCGGCAACCCGGTCTACTCTGGTCATCGCGGATGCCCAGAGTGCAAAAGCATCGATACCCAGAGGCCTTGGTCGATCTCGGTCGACTATTGGTTATGGTAGTACTGCGACATGTTTGCTGTAAAGCGATTCGAAAATGTCCAGGACTGATTACAGGAATTCGGTTTCCCTGATACATCTTGAGGATTAGCTTTTTGTCTCTAGCGAGTCTCCTTTGATTTTAATGTCACGGGATTAGTCTTTTTAGGTGGGTCCCCATGACACCATGGATAGGAACGATCCAGAGATCAAACTTTCCATTTCACAAGGACTGTTCTTCGATTTTTACAAACTATTTTTACTTTCTTCCGCTTTCCGTCTGTAGCGCTTCCTATAGTGAAAGTTTGGTATGGCTTTTTCTCCGGTTAGTGGCTTGCCTGTTCTCTGCCACTTTCTCTCATAGGTCTTGGCTCAGGTTTGTGGGGAGTCGTTTCTTCTCTTTGGCTGTAATTATTTCTTGTTTTGCAGACTTTCTCGATTATGCCCCCTTTTCTTGCATGCTCTGCAAATGGCATTGAGGACATCTGCAATCGGCTCAGGCGGATGGTTTCCCCCCATCAGCCAGCACATTCCCACCGATTCTTTTTTCGCGCCCTTTCTTGTATAGGCGTATAGTGACGGTGATTTCGTCATCTTCCTCCCCGGATTTGACCGTCTCTTCGGTTCTTCATTAATACCGTGGGATTGTGGGAGGTTGTCTTTTCCCTCGGCCGGGCTTTTCTCATCATTACTTGCATTCATTTGCTTCCATTCTTATCAGATCTGATTTTTTAGCGGCTTTCTGCACGCCGGACTTCTGCAATAGCTGTAGGCCACTGAGATATTGGGTTTGTTCAGTAGTTTGCTTGTATGGTTGAGTCTCTTAACCCCAATATTCACTCGGATGCCCGCATTAGCTTCATCTTAAATTAAGAAGAAACTCACACGCTCCCTCTATTTGGCGTAGTGCGGCTCGAAATCAGCGAGGGTTTCGCTTCTTCTGGTCTGCTTCGATTAAAACTGGCGTGTGCCGCTTTATCAAGTTTGACACCATGGTGGCAAGTGTTGTGTGTGAGAGTTTGTTATGGGAGCTCGGCCACGTCGAGTTGTTGACATCTCGGGGCTTTTTGCTCAAGCACTTGGTCCATTTTAATAAAAAATCGCGGGCCCACAGGAGTGTCAAGAAGGACGGCTCTTTTGTATTTTCTGAGATTTCCTTCCAATTCATTGCTCTCTAGGTAACATCTTGGGAATACGGTCTCATGTACGATTCCAAGTCTTCCTCATTGGGTGTTGGAAAGGGTACGGGGCGGCGCATTGTTTCCTGGCCATTTCTTTGTCTGGCTTGTCTGTCATGCGTTGCTCTGTACTTCGCATTTAGGATGATACCCATCCTCGCCGCCGCCCAGGTGTTCGTCCGGAGAAACGGCGAGGTAGATCCGGGTTCCAACGAAGTATACTCTTTTAGGTTACTGGCAAACAGTTAATGGAACATTGGCTCAAGCACGACAGCCCTGTATACCTATTCTGTCTGCCGGCTCTGTAGCCAATGACACTTTATTTAGTTTTGCCACCTTGTTGTGCGGCTTCGGGGATTGGTTCCTTTTGAACCTTCCCTTTAGTTATTTGTAACCATCAGAATGCTGTTATTGGATTCTACATATTGTAGAAGAAAATAAGGGTTTCAAAGGAAATAGATTAGCCTTCCAACAAATGGCTTCAAAACAATCCCACTTTTAAAGTTTGGATCTTTCTTCCCGGGGGACAAAGAAGTAAAAGGAGTGAAACAGTCCAGTTGTTACATGGACCATAGTCCACCTTATGGCACTAAAAATATCTTTTAGTACACACTGATTTTCTTTTCAGTGACAATTAGAAAGGATATTTTGGCGGAAAAGAGCAACAAGAGGCTGTTGGCAAGAAAATTTATTTGCAGAGAAGTAGAAAAAATAGAAGTATGTTAAAGACCCGTTTATTTGATGTTGGAAGGACGGAAAGTTGAGACGGCTAAACAAAGACAATACCTTCATGGTTCAATCATGTGTAATGTTATTAATCTTTTGGAAAAAAAGGATGAAACACCAGTGATGTATAAGAGCTGGTCCACAATGATGACTGACTTCATTAGTCTTGCACTCGTGTAGTAAACCTTGGAGAACAATTTCAAAAAAGAGCATTGAAAAAGAGGAAATTGCTTACCCCTGCCAGGCTTCTACAATCTTTGATTGCTCTTGATCCCTGGTTCTTTTTATATCTTCTGATGTGGTCTCACTGTTTTAGCAGCACTGTAATGCTTGAGCCAGCAGCATAGATTGCATGATAGATACTTGTAACTATGGCCAATATGCTTGGTTCGAAGAAGGGTGCAATTAAGGTCTTCTTAGTCTTTCCTCTCCAGTACATTCCTCATCTCAAGGTGAGTGAACACGAAAAAGCTTGGCTCCAGACATCTCTAATAAAGCCATCTTGATTTGCCCCAGATGGGGTGACAGCCCTGTATAAACTTGTTGGACACCTGGAAGTTCTTCCTGTGCTGATTCGAAAAGGAAATAGCCCATGGCATGTTTTGCATATCGACAGCCATTTGTAAGGAATTATAATGTGAAATCCATTATTGGGCATGTTGATCACATTTTTTTGTGCTGGAAAAATTTCTGTGGAAGAATCAAAAGCCATTGGAAGAAAAACTGGGTCTTTTAGACTAGAGCTAGCCATGAAAAAACGTATTTTCGCCATGTTATCATCACTGCATTTGCGTCAAACTATGGCACGTATCAAATTTCTCAACAAATAACATTGCTCTACTACTTACATATTGGCAAAGGAAAATAAAAAAATCAAATCACAGCTGAATAGTCATACCTTGTTGACTGACAAAAACTTATGTCAAAAGGACTTTGAGATACTCATCTCAAATCATCTAAGTGCGAGAGCCCACTGAAACTGTCATAGACAAAAGGCATGAAGAGTTGTTAACCTAACTCCTGCATAGTCTTTCTCCAGTAATATCACTCTACTAATAGAGCAATATAAAAACATTTACTAGACCAAATATTGAATACAGTCATCAGTCTGAACCGCATTGCATATCATTATATTAATACAATTGAAGAAAGTCCAGAAAATATTTTTTATGGAAGAAGAACCTCCACTCCTCTATTCGTAACAGAATATTCTTATGCCACCAGACTTGACATTTTAGACCTAGACAGCTAGAACCTACACTGCCTTCACGTTCACTCTAAGATATAGTAAATTTAAAATGTATATATTGCAATGATCCTACCTATTAATGAAATACTTCAGCCTTCAATCAAAACAAATACAAGAGTACAAAATAGAATACAAACTAAAGATTAAACCACACCAAACTTGATTTCAGGAAATTACTTGACTTCAGCAACAGAGTACTCATGTCGCGGAATACTCTGGTGGTTTCTTCCCCAAATCTTCAACATTAGACTGTTTACTACTGACCTCACCCCTTCCCAGAAGTCTGTAGGCGGGCATACAATAAGCTGACCAACGTGCCTTACCATCCCTGTCCAATGTTCTTTTTTTCTTATTCGTATCCATTTCATGAAGTATTTATAACCAGATTTATACTATACTGTTATCTAATAATATTTGTATGAAATAAATCAAATAACTAAAATTTGCTGTTTTCTCTGATAACACAGTTTAATGTGCCTTTCACATAACGGTCAACCAAGTCATATCCTTTAGAAGAATGTAAATTTCTGTCAAAACCCTTTCGGGGGAATTCAGAGACAGATTTTGTGTTTGGAAAGAGAGCATGGCGCTCCAGAGTTGTTTATTGGAAACTTTCTCCCATGTTTGTCATCTATAAATGACCAGTCCAACGACTTCCATCCAAAAATACAGGCAGGAGCTGGACAAACCCTCATCTGGGGGAGTTATCATTCTGGGGCCATGCCGATAAAAAGTGGGGAACGATATTCATCAGTTGCTGCCAATTGAAATGAGCCATATGAAATCTAAAAAAAAGAAAGGAGGAATGAAAGAAAGAGAAAATGAAAGAGAGAGAAGATGGATATTTCCTATTTTTATTGATTTATATTTCAAAATATGGTTTTTTAGTAATATAGGTATGGTTCAGAGGTCTCCCTAAAAGGGAGATATCTTTTTTGAATCTTTGTCTGTCTGTCTATCATCATCATCATCATCATCATCATCATCATCATCATCATCATCATCATCATCATCATTTCACATGTCTTTCTGGAAGATAATTTGAATTTAAAGAATCAAATCTTTCAGTGCTTCCTATGTCAATATTTCTTTTATATGTCTTCCTCCTCATCTTTAATATAAAACCCAGATGTTTGTCCATATTATGTTTAAAGATTATGAACTGAAATCAGCAAGGCAGTTAATGATAGCTAGCATAAACCTGCAGGTTCAAATAACTAAAATTCTGTATGTCTTGATTCATCTTATGGAAAGCCATGATATACCAAAGAGAGACACAGATGAATCAAAGTCCACCCGTTACCTTAATTTCTGTACTTGTTTTTACTCTACATTCTTTACATCTCTTTACTGATAAACCATCAAGTTGCTGCTTGAAGAGGAACTCAAAAAGAGACAATCTGTGTGATTTTCCTAATGTTGAGATCTTCAGTTGTAGCTCCAACCTGTGGCATCTTGAAAAGCTGCAAAATTTCTGCCATGTGTATGGTTGCTTCAGGACTCATCCCTCCAATGATTCCCATAACTTTCTTTTTAGTTCCACAGATATAGTTGGGGACAGTTTTATGCATCTTAAAAAGCAGATCCAGAGTGATACGATAGATTAGTGCATTGGAATAGCTATCATGGACGTGGAATCTGAGAGTGATGTTGGGCAAGATGCGAGGGTCTTTGTTGATTTCTTTCATGGCAAACACTAAAACTATATGTTGATAGAACTTGGTTACCACACTGTAAAAAAAACAACAACCTCTTTTTTTCAAAGGAGAACTGCACCATGCATTACATACTAATGAAGACAAACAATTTTTGAAGAAAACTATGCTATTGACAAGACAACTATGCTAATGTTCGCAGTTTTATGATTCAAGGTTCATATTCTATATTAAGTGGTTTGTTTGATTGTGTCCTTTAACAGATACTTAAACTGATAACCCAAAAAGGATGCGATGGATAAGTGATATATGCAGAAATGTTAAAGGACATGATTTAATAAAAGGTAATGCATTCCCTTGGAATAATTGGGGGAACCATGAAAAATTTTAGAGAAGGAAGACAGGATTACATTCTAGAAACATCTTACTTGTCACATAGAAGAGATCTACAGAAGAAATCTCATCTTTCCTTCCCTGAAATACGAGAGAATAGATGTATTCTTGTTAAACTTTCCATTCAAATTTTGGCCTTTCATTCAGTTCCATACTGTCCTTCCAAAGGAAGAGGACTTCCTGCCTGAGTAGAGTTGGATTAGAAGACCTACAAGTTCCCTCTCCACATTGTGATTCTGTGATTCTGTTAAAACATTCATCTTATAATGAAAAGAATNAGAGGACTTCCTGCCAGAGCAGGGTTGGATTAGAAGACCTACAAGGTATCTTCCCACTTTGTGATTCTGTTAAAACATTATATATATAAAACATTATATTCATCGTATAATGGAAAGAATTGCTGTAGAATTGAGGATATGTCCTCAATTGTGTTCAGTGTTGTAAAAACTCAACATTTTTTGCTACTTGATAACAAAATAAAGGATAGTAGGAATCATTACATATCCCAGAAGAAAAGTTTGAAGAGAAGACATGTTATCCNTCTGTAGAATCAGCTGAATTGTGTTCAGTGTTGTAAAAAAAATCAGCATTTTGCTCCTTGATAGAAAACAAAATAAGGGATAGTAAGAATCATTAATTATCCCAGAAGAAAACTCTGAAGAGAAGACAGGTTATTGAGTTGGAAGAAACAGAGTGGGTTCATTTTTAAAAAGGTGAGAATCTGAAATTCATTTTACCTTCCATGGTGAACTCTTTCTGCTGTTAAAAGGAGATGATGAACAGAAGAAGCCATACTTCTTTTTGAAATAGGACAGGTAAGACCCGAAACATCAAAGGTGGAAAGAAAAGATCAGGATTAGATTAAAATAAGCCAGGGAAGCAATTCCTTACAATGGGAAGTCAACCAATTTCTCAGAAGGACGTTTATTGAAAGGAACACTTGGAGACATGTATTTAATATGAGACATCAATCCACCAATAAGAAGGTCTCTATCCTGATACCATTCCCATGAAATTTGAATGGCTTCATCTCCAGTGTACTTAAGAGGCTCTATCTTCATGGCCAATTCTGGAAAGAGTAAAATGGCAATAATCCCCAACATTCCTGCTGATTTGGTTCCTCCTGTATTCACACAGGATACTATAGATAGTGAAAGAAATGCTGCCTTTGTTGAGATCTGTTATAAAAATATGCCATGCCTCATTAATTGATCTGATCCATTTTCTTCAGCCTCCCTTATGTCTGGATGCTCAAAGTGTAAAGGACAGAATTGATCATTGAGTCTAATACTTAATTATTAGTCTCTTTTTTTCATTTGCAATTTAAAAGACCCCCGGCTATGAAACTTTAGCAGAATTTCAATGGTCTTGTATAATTATTCCAAGATGGTATATTTAACATGTGTGGAGTAATGTAGCAGGTTTAGAGAAATATGGGAGAATCTGTCAGCTCTGGAATTGATCAGCATTGGCTGATCAACACTGTAAAAAAAATTAACACGAAACTCACAAGAAATATATATGCTATGTACAGCAAGTGGATATGAGATTTTGAGAACCCAAATTTATGGCAACAGTTCTCATGTTGATCCTGTCATAGGTGGGTAACACTTCAACCAGTTTGAGGAATGGATCTCAGAGGGAACAATATCTTGGAGATTTATATATTTATTCTATGATTTGGCCCTGTTAATTCTTTCGAGTGTATCTTGAGAGCCACTGGAGGATTGACCTGGTGACTTAATCATCATGTCTGTGACAACTGGGAGATGGTGCTGGAATAAATCTGATTTTGGAGCAGAGACCTTTTTCTGTTGTTCTTGGAATTGAGGAACTGCACTTGAGGTCTAAATTTGTCTGAGTGGCCTATTGCAGAGTTATGCATGAAATTTGTGGCATATACATTCTCTAAATCAACCTCAATTAATCAAACAATGCCTCAATCCCCAATTCATCAATATAATCAATCTCCCTTCTCACATACACAACACCAAAAGAGCTAAATTTAGTCCTCCTCTATTTTTACATATTGTGGTAATAAAATGGTTGTATTTCACTATCAATGTATGAGTTTCCCCCAGTATACCTGAACTGCTGAAATTGCCTTGTAAGAAAACATTCAGAACAAGGTGACTCACGCAAAATAGTGACAGAAACAAGATTTCATCAGGAACCCATGGCTCAGAAAACTAAACAGTTTTCTATTCCTGACATAGGCCAAAATAATATGACTATTAGTAGGAAGGGAAAAATAATATTATGGTTACTAGAGGGGCTTTCTTTAAAATACCTATGAAGATTCTTAATCATCCCATGTCATTGTTGTTCAAAGTTGCTTTTTCAAAGGCAAATGGACTTTTCATTCTTTTTTATTTGAGATAGAAAAGATACTTTGCTTCTCATACGCAAAAAGCTCATCAGTTTCTGACTGATGGTGGGGAGAAACATTCAGCTGTCCTTTCCAAAAAGTACCTTTTGAAGTTTCTTTAAACATATTCCATTGCCACCCATATTTTTTTTTCTGTGTAAGATTTGGGTTTGCATTTTGCTTATGTGTGCTCAGCAAAGTGGTCAAAGGCTTTGCTGGGATTCAAGAATATACGCGTATTATTGCTTGCAGATGCATTTAAATAAAACAATGTTGTATCTTTAAAGTGATTTTATATTATGTTATGATTTTGTTTGTTAAACATGTATAAGATAAGTATGAAACATGAACATAGAACAAAGGAAGTAAATACAGATAAGGGGATAGTAAACAGGGAGGAGTAGGCAGGCTGGTGAACTTATGCATGCCCCCTTTAAGGATTCTTAGAAATGTGATGAGGTCCATGTAAGACAGCTTGAAGGTTGAAGCTGTGAGGGGTTGAGGCTGTAACAATGGGAGTCTGGTAGGGCATCTCCAGGTGTTGAGCACTCTGTTTCTGAAGTCATAATTTTCGCAATCGAGTTTGGAGTGGTTTATCCTTGGGTATGTATTGTTGTTTGCCTATGCGTTACTTTGATTGAAGCTGAAGAATCATTTGATGGGCTAGATGTTATTACAGACAATTTTGTGAACTATGCTTAGATCGACCACAGGTGGTGCAATTACCAGATTTTCTCAGGCCCAAAATTTCACCACTGAGATAATAGGGTATTCTATTGTGGTGGAGGAGTGTAGTATTTTTCTCGAGAAATACCTCTGAACCTGCTCAATCGTGCCTAATGTCCGATATACAGTGCGGGTTCCCAGGCGGATGAGCTATATTTGAGAATTGGTCTGGCAAAAGTTTTTGTATGGCCTAGTTAACAATTCAATGTTACTGGAGAAGAAGTTTTTGTGAAATAAGATTAACAATTCTTAAAGCCTTTTGGCAATTGTTACAGTGAGCTCTGGGGCTAGATTCATTGAGATAAGTACTTCTAGGTTCTTGACAGAATGAGGGTTGTCTATGAGATGCTTTCCCCTAACTTGTATTTGGTGTTCGATTATTTTTTTTTGGCAATCGTGTGGGACATGAGCATTTGTTAGTTGAATTTTGGAGTTTGCCATGAAGTTTTGCAACAATTCTGAGACATAATCAAGATCACTTTGCGGCAGCAGCATTTCTAATCTATCTGAGAAAATCATAAAAAGGCAAAGATTTCTTTGATATCCTTTGTTTTCACCTAAATAAAGAAATACTTGTTTTATGTATACTTAAAGCTTCATACATGTTGCCCTTTAAAATAATTGCTCAGGAGGTATCATGTATCTCTCAGTTAGCTGGGAATGATATATAAATTCTCAAAATGACTGTATTAATCAGATTCAATTTAACCAAAAAGCCAATTTAATAGTGTGTTTTAAATGGTTGGGAAATCAGTCAACAATCTCAAAGAATCTTGCAATTTATTCTCTGTGTTCCTTCTAATGTATACTCTGATATTAATCTAGTGTTATGCTACTCCTAATGAAGACCCAAGGAAAAGCTTAATTAAGTGATATGGAAAACTAATTGCTGAAAAAAAAATAATAAAGCCCCATTCCTCTCCAAAAACTTCTTAGATGAAATTCACATTCAGTCAAATATGTATGTATATGTATTACACACACACACAACAATATATGAGTAATATTTGCTTGTTCAAAATGGAAGTCTTTTCCTTTTTTATGTATATTTTTTTTTATGTATATATGTATTTTTATGTATTAGTTTTATGTACTAAATTGCTCTCTAGTTTGAGCCAGGCCTCAGTATAATTAATGTAGATTTTGGGAGTAAAGATGCATCCCAGTAAGCCACCACAGAAGACAAGATAGAGAAGATTTCCACGGCCACCATGTACTTCCTTTGGTGCTCAAGTAGGTGGGACAAAGGTCAGCCAAACACTGCAGAAAATCCAACATGCTGAAAAGTGATGATTGGCTTCATTGAAACTGTCTGCAACTTCCTGGCTAGGAAAGCCACAATTAAAACTGATAAGGGCAAGAAGCCCATGTAGCCCAAAACAGAGTAAAACATGGTGAGGGAACCTTCATGACATCTACTATGATTTCTCCATGGAGTGCCTCTGTGGTCCAAATCCGGAAATGGAGGAGAAAGTACTCAGCCAAACAATGCAAATACTTCTTGAATGAATGGAGCAGAACCAGATAATAGAATAGGCCAACTTTTTCCCCACCCATCTGTGGACTAGCTTCCTGGCTTTGAGGCTAGGAATGCTACAACAACCGTGATGGTTTTGGCCAATATAGAAGAGATGCAATGGAGAAGATGATGCAAATGTTGTTTTGTCTGAGTAGGCAGATCACCTTATTGCAACTTTCCAATGAACAGAAGTGAGCAGAAGAAACCAGAGAAGAGGGAGACAAGTAGAACGTAGGTGAGGTTGCGATTGTTGGCTTTGACAATGGAGTGTCCCGTTTGCTTAATGAAGATTGCAAAGCACAAGAACTGTGGAGAAGGAAAAGAGAAGAGACAGAGCCACCAGAGTAAGCCAGTGGCTTTCAAAGGAGAGGAAATTCAAGAAGTCTTTGGAATGCACTCATTGTGAGCTTGGTTTTGGAAACTGATCTTCTGGACAACTCTCACAATTCTCCGTGTCTGTAAAAAGGAAAAAGAATTTCTGAACAGAACCTTATTTTTCCCAGGTTTCAGAATTGCTTTTTCTGGATTTCCCTCCAATGTGTTTTCCTAAATCTTTTTGTAACTCTTCACTACTTGATTATTGATCAGATATACAGTAAAATACAAAGGAAAATAAAATGAAGGAAATGAACAAAATCAACTTTTCATTTTTTTCCATCACAAGTTACAAAATCCAGAAATATTTCTGAAATAGACACAAAAGGAAATATGTTCTTTTCTTTAAATAAAGCAATCAATTAACAATGTTTCTTTTTTCCGTGCTGTGGAAAGTAAATGTGACGATTTTTATTTGCATTTATTAATCTTTATATAGCTATCATCATTTATATTAACACAATTACACTGTGTTACATGCACAATAATTATTTCTGATTCTTCAAACTTAAAGGAAGTTATAAACTTTGTAAAAACATCCATTTTTTTAGTAGGTCTTTTCTAGCAGGTCTTTTCTTCTAGTAGGTCTTTTCTAGTAGTCTAAAAATTCTTTTCTAGTAGGTCTAAAAATTCTAGTGTTTTTTAAAAAAACTCTCAGTAAAACTTTTCTAGTAGGTCTAAAAAATTCTAGTGCATTTAAAAAAAAACTTCCTCTTAAACATGCATATTTAAGATTCACTTTCAATAATATTGTAACTCTCTATTTTCAACCTTCCATGTAAGAAATGAGTACTGAAGGGGAAAAAAAAGTATTTTACATTTTTTCCAACATTCAATCCTCTTAGCCTATTGGAGTGCAGTAGATTTAGTAGCATTTCTGAGGAAGAGAATAGCATTTCACATTTTTTAACTGTCTAATTTTCCCCAGAAAAGAAAAAAATGAGCAGTTTTAGATCCAGTAAACAGACGAAAGCATTAGAGCAGGAGTATCAAACTCAAGGCTCATAGACTAGACCTGACCCATAGGGTGCTGAAAGCCATCCCACAGGACCAGCCTGGAAATAAGAAAGGAGCCTACAGTGCCTCTGCTTGGAAAAATGTGGCCATTGGGGGGGGGGGGGGGGACAGNGGGGGGGGGGGGGGGGGGGGCTTGGACAGCCCCTTCATGGTCTCCTTTTGACCTTGACAGACTCCTACAGCAACCTGCTGGCCAAAACATTATGTCCAGGCCAAAACATTTTTGGCTGTCTAGGCCAAAATTGGGCTACATGGGGGCCTCTCGTGCCCCCCATACATCATTTTGGCCAGTAGGGTGCTGTAAGAGGCTGTCCAGGTTGAAAATGGGATGCATAGATCCTGTCAGCACACCCCACACCCAATTTTGGCCAGCAAGGTGCTGCAGGAAGGCATCTATACTACCTCCTCTCTCTGCCACTCCCCAGCTGGCCCATGGAGGACAATTGTAAAGCTTATCTGGTCCTCCAAGTAATCCAGTTTGACATCCCTGCACTAGAGGATAGGAGAATAGACAGTGTTCTATTTCATGATTGCTTGCTTCATGCGAGGTGCCCCATTATTTCAGTTAGATTTAACCTCAAGGATGGAGACAAGGGCTAGAAGACATTCTCCCCCCCTCCCCCAAATTGAGATGAATCAATAAAGCAAGCAAATAATATTGAAGAGATTCTTGTTAACTGGGATACAGGTTACAGAAATAAACTTTCAGGCATAGGTCCATTGGGATGCTATACATCTTACCTATTTGTCTGGATATCATCTTTTCTGGACAAAGAGAACAAGCATAACAGCAAAATTTCTGCCCTTCAATTTTTTGCTTTCTTTTTCCAAGAGGACAAGGGTCATTACATAATGAGAGAGGAGGTAGCTACTGCCAAACAAACAAAGTCAGTATAAACCTTTTATTTTTGCTTATAGCCAATGAATAAGAAAAGACTGTTTATAGTCCTGCCATGAAGCAGTCTCAGACAGTTTAACCTCAAAATTGTTGTCAGATCCAGGAATACAGTTGAGTTGTGTTTCATTTCCTATTAATTTAGCCAAAGTTTAATCAATGAAATACAGTCCAGATTATATATATCCAGATATAATATATCCAGACCTTGAATATTTCTGATATACTTTCACATTCAAGATACTGGTTACTACCAGTGGTGATATGCTACTGGTTTGAACTGGTTCAATTGAACCGGTAGTAAAAAAAAGCCTCCGATCAGCTGAGAGGAGGAAAACAAGCCTCTGAGGATCAGCTGGAAGGATAAAAGACTGAAAAGTGCATGGGAGGGTGGGAAGGTCACTCCTAGCTTTTCATTTCTTCATCCTTTTAGTTGATTGGCTTGTTAGGGATGCACATGTGCACGCGTGGTTAACCACCAAACTAGTAGCGACTAAGGTAGGATGCCACTATTTATTATTACTTATGAAGTCCTATGTGGTGTAAAAACCTGGTTACATGACTCACTGCCCATCTTCCATAGTATCAGCTCAGCTGGTTCAAGCTGGCAGCATTGGCACACTTCTGGTTCCATTGGTTAAAGTATGCCATTTATTGGGATCATGTCCCCTGTAACAGCTCCTGCATTCTGGAATGAACTTTCTCTCAAATTCAAATTCCCTTCACCTTTTTAATATTTCAAATTTCTGAAGATATACTGTTCACCCAGGCCTTTGGTAAAGATGATTGATATTCACTTCTTTCTTTTCCCTGTTTCCATTCAGATCATTTCCCCATCCATCTTTGTTTTTTGTGTGTGTTGTATGTCTTTGTATAGCTTTTTTAAAATTTCAATTCATAAACTGTGCAGAGAGACTAGCAAGTTGAGTGGCAATATAAATTTGAATGGACAAAGAACTGATACAAACTCAAGGTAAAGCACTCCAAACTCGATTGCAGAAAATACGACTTCAGCAACAGATTGGTCAAAACCTGGAATGCCCCACCTTACTCCATTGTTACAGCCTGAAACCCTCACAACTTCAATCTCAAACTGTCTCCCATGGACTTCACTCCATTCCTAAGAGGTCTTAAAGGGGGTGTGCATAATTGCACTAGGGTGCCTACTGACCCTATCTTACTGTTCCCATTTATCTGTATTTACTCCCATTGTTCTTGTTTATGTTTATTTTTATACTTGTTATCTTGTACATGTTTGACAAACAATAAATAAATAAATACAAACACACATACATATATAAACAAACTATTGTGGACGGATGCACATTCAAAGATTATTTTAGACCAGATTTATCCACCAATTAAGTTCATCTGAAGAATCTGGGTTAGGGAGATGTTATAATTTGGTGCTGTTAAAAGTGTCAGTACAGTATGTCAATCATTCCAAGTAAAGGTGTATTTTGCAATTGACTGATGTTAATTTGTGTCAGTTCCAACCAACAACTAGTTGAAAAGGCAGAGCTGCTTGGAACAACTTATATTCTGCAACAACACCATCAAACTACAAGATTTCCCTCTCCCAGGTCCTTGAGCAAGACTTGATAGACAAATCTGGATGATTGTACAAGCAACTACAATTTACTGGCAATGAATGGAAAGAATCCCAAACTTTGCGGGTTTGAATAGATCTGAGAGTTTGAGGTTGCTAATTGTTTATTTCACAGGAAGAAAAGAAGACTTTTCCACTGCCAGCATTAAATATATCACTGAAATTTGACCACATATAATTTCTTTCTTGGGAATGAAATTTTAGATATCAATACTTCCTTCATTTGGACAGGCCAAAATCTGGGCATGTTACTGTGGTTGTACCATTTAATGAGAGTAAATTTTTATCCAAAGGTTGAAAATTGTAAAGAATTAGAATGTCCATCATTAAACAATCCAATAATGCATTTGTTTTTTGATATCTTTGACAGAGATTGATTGAAATGTATGCATGTTTTCCTGAAAATAAGACCCTGTCTTATTATTATTTTTTTGCCATCAAAGAAAAGCCCCAGATCTTATTTTCAGAGGTTATTATTCAGTGACTCACCTCACTTGCATGCATTACCTGCGGCCTCCTTTTTGCTGTCAGAGGCCTTCAGGAATTTCTTCTGCAGCTTGCAAGGCTTTCCTGAAGGCCTCTGCAGATGATAACAGAACTCCAGACTGATCCGGAGCTCTGTTATCAAGAGCAGAGGCTTTCAGGAAAGGCTTGCTGGCCTTGCTGACTGCAGAAGAAATGGGATAGCAAGGCAGGTGTTTTGGTGTCTGAGGCTTGGCTGAAACTGTCCAAAGATAAGTTGTAGGGCAGCTCCACCTCCATTACCACCCTAGCTTAATTTTTACCTGGAGTGGGCGGCTCTTAATTTCAGCTTATTTTGGGGGTAGAACTTACATTGAGTGCACATGTAAAAATCAAGCTAGGACTTATTTTCATTCGGTTGTATTTTCGGTGAAATACTGTTCTTTTAGTCCATATTATAGTACCTGAATGAACTCATGATGCCACTGGATTTTATTTTGATGAATGCAGAAGGTTTTTCCTGGAGGCGCTTGTGGATCTACTTCTCCAACTGGGATGTTGATATAGGAATTGTTTTGGAAAGTAATCAAATTTACAATGTCAAATCCAGCTTCTAGGGCTCCATCTTCATTTAATTTAATTTCATCTCCAGCATTGTTGTTGAAAGAAATTCTCTGCAGAAATGAGTGGAGCTTGCAGAAGAAACACTATTAACTTTAGAGAGAATCCAATATGTTTCCTAATGGCCTTACACAACAGTCTCTTTTTAAATTTGGAGCCTTTCCTCACCATGAATAAAAAAAAACAATGGAGGACTGCAACAGTTTAATTGTTGTTATTGGATCATATTCCACATTGGACATTAAACTATCTTTGGTATTCAATGATTTTCTTTTAGACTTAGACTAACTTTATTCTCACTTAGAATGTACATTAATCGGCACACATTAAAATGAAATTTCATTGCATACAGCTCTCAAAGGGTCACCACCTCCAATATACACTATATAAACATGACAAAATAAATAAATACAAAATTATGCATAAATCCACACATATTATATGACACAGACATTTGGAGTTATTTTAGAAAGTTAGAAAACAATAAGAAGAAGCAATCAAAAGAATGCAGTACTGACTTGAACTAATGCAGTACTGACTTGAACTAATCAAGGAAAGAGCCAACATAGGAGAAATTTCCAAACAGCTAGAACAATTACTCAGTGGAATGATTTCCCTTCAGATGTTGTGGGTGCTCCAACACTGGCGGTTATTAAGAAGAGATTGGACAACCTTGCTACATCTTAAATGTTATAGGGCAGGAGTGTCAAATTCAAGGTCTGTGGGCCACATCTGGCCCATGGGGTGCTTAGATCTAGCCCACAGGGCTGGTCTGGAAATAGCAAAGGATTGGCCTGCTTGCAAAAATGGGGCATAGGTGGGGTGCATCCTCCTGCAACCACTTTTGGCCTCCGGAATCATCCATGAGGCCTTCCAGGCCCAAAACGGGGGCCTCTGGAGTACTCCAGGAGGCTGTCCATGATTCAGAAGGATATAAAAAGGAGGAAAGGTAAAATATTTTACTTTTCAGTCTTGCAGTATTCTGAAGCCTATGTCAACAATTTTGTAGTTCTAGTCTTCCTTTGGAGTCAGTTTCTTGATAGGGTCTCTATCTCTCATAAGGTGATCAAGTAGAGCAAATAAATATTAAAAAAACAAAATAAAAGAAATATACACCTCTCTATTTTTATAAGTGTATAAAACCAGTGATGGGATTCAATTTTTTCCCCTACCGGTTCTGTGGGCATGGCTGGTAGGCATGGCATGGCATAGCTTTGTGGGTGTGGCTTTGTGAGCATGGAAGGGGAAGGTTACTGCAAAATATCCATTTCCTCCTCACCCCACTAACCTGTTTTCCAGGTCCATTCTCTTGTGCAAGACAACAAAGAAGACTCAGCTCGGGATTTGGGATGTAGGGAATAGATGGGAATGGGGTCAGTCAGAGGTGGCATTTGCCAGTTCTCCAGACTACTCAAAATTTCCACTACCTGTTCTGCAGAACTGGTCAGAACCTGTTGAATACTACCTCTGTATAAAAGCATATGTGAGGAGGTGCAGTCCCATATCACACCCACCATGGCCACACCCTCACCCAGCCTGCCAAAGTCAAACCCAATCCTGATGTGGCCCTCAATGAAATTGAGTTTGACACTCCTGGTATAGATCTCCTATCTGAGCAGGAGGTTGGAATAAAAGACCTCCAAAGTCTCTTCCAGCTCTGATGGTGTGTTATTATATTATTTATGCAGAGAACTACACAAGAAGAATAAATTTAAAGACCATTGGGGTTGGTGTGGAAAGAGGGAAAAGTTGAGATGTATAGGCAAAAGACAATATCTTCAGGGAATCAATATTTGTAATATATGAATGTTGAATAAAGGTGAATATCTTGATCTTTAGACAGCTGAACTATAATGATCTGTGGAGTCTTTAAATCTTGGCACACTCTTTTAACCATAGAGAATCTTTTAAAAAAGCACCAAGAAAGAGGAAATCTTATCTGCTGGGCTTCTCCAATTTTAAAACAGTCTAATTGTTCTTACTGAACCATAATCCATGTTAGATACTAAAATCTCTCTTGGTACTCAGTTGATTTTGTTTAGTGACATTGCAATCAGGTAGTTTGAAAAGGGAAAGAAGAAGCAATGGGAAGATAAGCTACTGCAAAGAATTAGAAAGAGTGAAGTTTAACAGATGAGTTGATGTGGAAAGAAGGATCAGCTGAGATGAGTAGCTTCAATGGGGTCAACATTTCTAATGCACGAATGTTGAATAAAGATGAACATCTGTGATCTTTAGATAGCTGACCTAGAATGATCTATTGACTCTTTAAATCATGCCGCCTCTGTTGTAACCATGGGACAATCTTTTAAAAAGCACCAAGAAAGAGGAAATCTTACCTGCCAGGCTTCTACAATCTTTGATTGCATTTGATCCATGTCTTTTTTGTCTATTCTGATGTGTTTTAAATTGTTTGAACAGCATGTAAGACATGAGCCACAGCATAGACGCATTGTAGATACTATAACTATGGCTAAGCATGCTGGTTTTCAAGAAGGGTGCGAGAAGGTTCTCCAGTCTTTCTTCTCCAGTACATTCCCCATCTTCAGGAGCATCTTATTTGGTATTGAGCAGCTAAAAGCTTGATTCCAAAAATCTTTTATGAAGCCATCCTGATTTTCCCCAGAAAAGGTGACAGTCTGTAGATATTGTTGGAAACCTGGAAGTTCTTTTTTGGTAATTGAGAAAGGAAATGGCCCCATGGAAGCATTTGCTATCAAGCTCCCTTTGAAGGGTATGTAATGTGAAATCATTTTGTGCCATTGCAATCCACACTTTTCGTGTGGAAAGTTTCCTGTGAAGTTTCAAGCTCTCTTGGTGTAAAAATTGGACCAATAGTAGAGTAAGAGCCAGCCACATAAAAACTATATTTTCTCCGTGTATAATCACTGTGTTTGCTGTTTTCTTTTGTGAATAAGAAACGTGCTTTATACATTGGTCAACCAACCCTAATCCTTCATAAAAATGGAGATTTCTTTCAACCCTTTCAGTGAATTCAGAGCAGATTTTATTTTGCGAGAGCTTGGGTTCCATAATTTGGATGAAATGTTCTCCATATTTGTCATCTGTAATGATAAAACCAACCCAGTTCCATCCAAAGTACAGGAGGAGCTGGACTAACCCCTCATACTGGAAGAGCTTCATCGGGGGCCATGCGATAAAAAGGGGGGAAACGGGACTCATCAGTTGCTGCCAATTGAATATGAACCATATGAAATCTAAAGGAAAGAAAAGGAGGAATGAGAGGGAGTGAGTAATAACGTAAGTGAAAGTATCGATTGATCCATTCTATTTTTATGGATTTTTCATCTTTATCTTTTACAATATGGATATTTAATATTTTAATTTGGTCTAGAGATTTCCCTAAAAGGGAAAGATGTTTTTAATATTTTTCTCTCTTTCTCCCTCCCCCCAATATGCTCTGTCTTATGCCTGTCATATCTATCTATCTATCTATCTATCTATCTATCTATCTATCTATACTATCTATCTATCTATCTATCTATCTATCTATCCCATCCATCCATCCATCCATCCATCCATCCATCCTTATCCATCCATCCATTCCATCTCCATTCCACCATCTATCTATCTATCTATCTATCTATCTATCTATCTATCTATCTATCTCATCAGTCTCTTAAATATCACAGCCCTTTTTACCTTGTAAGCTAATAGCTAATCTAATCAAGCCTTTTAATTCATCCTAGGTCTACACTTTTCCCATATGTTGTACTCCACATTTTTAAATATGTTTAAAACAATATGTTTGTGTACATTATTCTTAAAACATACATATTGAAATTGGTGAGGCAGTTAATGGTAGCCAGATTAATCATGAATATTTAAACAAATATTGTAAGTGTGGATTCATTTTACAACTTCTAAAAGCAATCATATATTGAAACTTAATCAGACTCTGTATCTTACACTGTCCCCCACCCCCAAATCTATATATTTTACTGATAAACCATGAAATTGCTCCTTGATGGGAAAATCAAGAGCCGATAATCTGTGTGATAGTAGTAATTCCACAATTTCGCCCATCCTAATCTATGGATCCAACCTGTGGGATCTTGAAAAGCTGCAAAATTTCTGCCATGCGTGTGGATGTTTCAGGACTCATCCCTCCAATGATTCCCATAACTTTCTTTTGAGTCCCACAAATGTAGTTGGGGACAATTTTATGAAATTTAAAAAGCAGGTCCAGAGTGGTACGATAGGTCATTAGTGCATCAGAGTAGCTGTCATAGATGTGGAATCCGAGAGTGATGTTTGGCAAGATGTGAGGGTCCTTGTTGATCTCTTTCACGGAAAACACTAAAGCCAATACGTGTTGATAGAACTTTGTTATCACACTGTAAATAAAGTGACTTGCTTCAAAAGAGAATTTTGCTATATATTATGTTACTAGAACAGGACAGAAAAAACAGAAAGGATAGGGACTTTGGAGGTCTTCTAGTCCAACACCCTGCTCAAGCTGAAATCCCATATCATTTCAGACATATTTAGATTTCAGCA
>BHFT01009532.1:0-10036 GCA_004320025.1 Laticauda laticaudata
TATGTATATATATGGAAGATGGTTTAATGTTTTTATGTTTTGTTTGTTTATGTTTGTTTTAAAACCAATAAAAATTTTTTTTAAAAAAGAAGAAGAGATTGGACTGCCATTTGTCTCCTGCTTGGGTGGGGGGATTGGACTTGATGACCTACAAAGTCCCCTCCAACTCTGATTATCTGTTTTCTGTTTCTGTAAAATCCCCATTCCCTCCCCACTCCTAGGGGAAGGTTACGGCAAAATCCCATTCTCTCTCCACCCACTAACTTGCTTTCCAGCTCCGCTCTCCTGTGCAGGGCAACAAAAGAAGATCCAGCCAATCAGCTGGGATTCAGGAGGCAGAGAATAGATAGGGTGGGACCAGTCAGAGGTGGTATTTGATGGTTCTCCAAACTACTCAAAAGTTCTGCTACCAGTTCTCCATAATTGGTCAAAACATGCTGAATACCACATCTGAACCATAGGTTTTCTGGATCAAAATGCTACTTCCCAAGCCCTTACCCTCTGTGAATTTGAATAACAGCATTCAAAAATCCTACATAAGATAATTAGCTGTTTCAGGACAAAGAATCTCCTTTGGTTTTCCTCAAAACCAGGAGATCTGCAGAGGAGTTAAAAAAAATAAAGACGGCTATTTCAGTTTTATGCCTGACTTGTTCAGTTCCTTCTATGGATGGCTCTGCTTGACATCCATGTCCCCTTGCAGTTCTCAGACTTACTGGCCTTATTATTAGGAAGGGAGTACTGTCCTTGGTTCCCTGTTTTCTAAGTAATTTCTTCTTAATTTTATCGTTACCCTTTTCTAATTTGTTTGATTAGATTTGCATAAATGTGATTTTGGAACTGGGTTAGGCCCATGAGTATCACAATAAAGCAAACAACCCCAAATTCCCCAACAGAATCTTAATATAATATCAATGAATATATTTCATTTCATGTGCTCCCAGGATAAATCCCAATAATGTCTTAATAATTAATTTAATTTAATATATAGTATGCTACTGAGCAAAATGTCACTGTACCATAGAATTCAATCATTCTTAGTTCTAATCATTCTTGTATATAATCTGAACTTTAATATAAAAAATTATTATAGATGGCATTATGCTGCCAGTAACTGGAATCTATTTTTTTTCTTATTTGCATGGGTCATAACATAGTTATTTTTTTGTCTTATCTTCCATGTGATTTTCCCCCTCCTACCTTCTTGTGCTGCAGGAATGCTCTGCTCACAGAGATGTTGGGGACTAATATAAGGCATAATAAGATGATTCTCTTAGAAATAAATAATACATTAATGTATGTGGCCACTAAAGCAAAAAAACTGAAGGCAGGAGACATAATTGCATTTATTTTCTCTAATGACATTTAAAAACCCTAATTCATAAGTTATTGATGAAGTTATGCTTTTATTAATTGTAATGAAGATAGGATAATCAAAGAAAGCTTAAACATAAAAACACATGAGTCTTGCTTTAGTTAATGGTTTAGGACAGGAGTGTCAAATGGCTTCCCCCTCCTTCGCTAAACCGGATGTGGACATGGCCATTGTGTGACTCATCCAGCCCATGGCCGTAAGTTTGATAGCCCTGGTTTAGGATATGATTTCTTTGTAAAATACTCAATTTCAGGAAATTATATTCTTTAACAATGTGTTTGGTTTTTAAAACTTGATTTTATGAAGTATATATTGAAATATACAGGGGATTTTTGTGCTATAAAACTGATTTACAAAGGCTGGGTTCTTAAAAGCATTTATATCAGTAATTTTTGTGGGAATCCTGTGAGGATTCATAGTGAACAAATTGTCTCTGAAGGAGCAGGGACAGCATTGCAGTGGATATACATAGACAATAAATTCTGTTTGGCAGAATCACTCTGGAAAAAGGAGAGATCACAATATAATTCACATATATTCCAGACAGCTGTTTCTCATGAGTAAACTGCAGAAACTGCATTTTTAAATTGTTGTCTTCAATATTTTATTCACTATTTTGCTATTTAAAATGGATTTGAAATCCATTTTAAATAGCAAAATAGTGAATAAAATTTGGGAATTAATTACAAGAATTCTTCCAATGGGAATTTTTTTTTTATTTTAAATTGTTTTAAAAAATGATGGGATTGATCTTGAAGGCTGGGTACTAGAGGAAACCAGCAGGAACTAAAGTTTACAAGTAAAGGAGAAGAACGTTTATATTTAACTTACAAATACAAAATGGAATAAAAAGTTGAATATTGGACACATTAAAGTGTTTTTGTGAACAGTAGATTCAGAAGTTACTTTTTAAAATGGATGCTGTTATAGACAGACTGTTTAAAAGATGTTATGGAAAAAGAAAATTTTTATCAGTCAAGATAGTCTGATTTAAACATGGATTTAAAAATGATAGCATAAGAATGATATGGAAAAAGATGCTGTTCTGGATGTACAAATGAAATCAGATGATGCCTTCATAATTAAAAGGGATATATAAATAAATCAAAAGAGTGATTGGATAACTTTCCTATATTGGATTTATAAAATAATTTTGTTAAATTTTGAAGGATTTTTTTGAGAAAGATAAAGAAAAAGTGAAAAGAAATCAGGTTCTAGAACAGTAATTGAAAGATCAAGATTGTGAAAGGAAGGAATATAAAGTTGTTTTATTTGATCAAGGTTAAAATAGACGCATTGTTATCTCTGGTAACATTCATGAGGACTGAGTGATGAAGCTATAAAGACTTGCTTATAGATAAGAGAAGAAATATCATTTGTTATATTTTAAGAGAAGACAATGTTACTAAAACTGTTTACTGTATAATTGTTATGAAGGGGGAGTCATTTCTTTATACATTATTTTTATTTTTATTTTTCCTTTACCTTATTCTTATTTTTAATTTATTTTCTATTTTTTTCTATTTTCTTTTCTGCACTTTCTATTTTTAACATATTCTTTTATTTCTTTCAGTTTGAATTAGTTCTTAGCTTTTTAATTGTAAAGATTTATAAAATTATTATATTAAAATAATGTCTATGAAATATACTGGGATTCAAGAAATTACGCAGCTAAATCTGACACCTATCTGCCACTGTTGCTTAATTTAATTTAATTGACAAAGAAGAAGAGCTGGCTTGAGGCAGGGATATTTTTCAGCCTTAGAGGAGTCTGAATTTCTGGGGACTTTCCTGGTCACATAAATTTGGGAGCATGCTTCTACTGTATTTGGGGCATGCAGACTTCTACATGTTTACCATAAGAATAGAAGGAATAGAAGGCAATCACTCAGTACCTACAGCTAAGCATTTTGGTAGAAATCTGTGAAAGTATGTTGAGAAGACAATGAAGGAGAGAGAAGACCCTATCCCTAGATATTAATGGAGGGGGGAGGGAGGGGAGGGAGTGAGAGGGACAGAGAGGTAGAGAGAGAGAGAATATGTGTATATGTATGTAGTTATATTTATATTGAGAGTTTTTTTTTGCAGGTCATATTCATACAAAGACACTCTTCATGTTCACATAATGTGAACAAGCATAGGCTTTATGCTATAATGTATAATTCTACATTTAAAAAAAGGAGCCATTCAATGTAATCTCTTCACCCTTTGCTTGTTGAATACATGTATACCAGAGGGGAACCTTCAGGGCCTTCTACGCCTTCAGAGAAGGCCTTAAAAAAATCTGGACCAAAAAATANTAGGACTTCATGAATCCAGGGGAAGGCCAAGCTATGTGTTTTGGTTTGGAGAGTGATGGGAAAACTGACCAATCACGGTTTGATTTTAAGTGGGCGGGACAAAAACAAAAGATCATCGGCCTTCGTGAGGTCCTACCAGTAGCTGCACAGTGAAATCCTGGACAACATTCTCACTCGGCTGAGGAACCGGTTCAAGGATCATGAGAAACGGATGTTCCTTGCCCTTCTGGGCCCCAAGAAGTTTGCCTCATACAGAGAAAACTTCCCCAGCTCTGCGTTTCAGAGTGAGCGCTGAGGTGAAGGCCCAGCTGTAGTGCTCACGGTTCGCCACTAATATAGACATACTGTATGCACAGGACCACAATTATTGAGAGGTATCGTGTGCAAACAGAATGTAAACGTGAGGTATTTCCTTCCAACATTTATTGTAGAGTGTGGGGATACCTCTGTTCCATTTTGTTCAAAGTGGCCTTGAGGTGGCTATGACTAGAAAGCTTTTCAAATTTTTTTTTCATTTTCAAGTTTTTTGGTAGAGCATCAGGAATCTCATGTTACTGGGATTATTTATTTATTTTCCCCCTATTAAGTTTTGTTTTCTTTAAATTAGAGGATTCAGTCCCATTTTTTCCAACAACTGGGCTCATGTCATTGTTCTAGTCAGCAAACATTAATCTTCAGCCAAATGGCACAAACTGGTTCTCCTTTCTGTCAGATAATGTTGCTTCTACAGTGGCTAGCAAGATGCTAATCTGAACCATCTTTGGATCAATTCACCACCACTTAGCGTGAATCTTATTCAATGTTTTAGCTTCCTTTATGAGGCATTTTATTTCTGATTGAACTCGAGCGTTCTCAACTGACTTCTGACTTCTTAGATACCCCCTTTCCTTGGAACAATTGTTTCATAAATGATTATGTAATCAATTCAATTAACAATGCTTTTATATTTCCATCTGTCAGGAATTACCCTGTGATTGGACACATCTGCCGCAAATGTTGATAATACCAAAATATGTGATGATGTAATCATACTGTACAAATCAGAGGTGGTATTCAGCAGGTTCTGACCAGTTCTGAAGAACTAGTAGCAGATATTTTGAGTAGTTCAGAGAATTGGTAAATACCACCTCTGACTAAAGATTTTACAGTATCCTTCCCCTACCAGGCCACACCCACCAAGCCACACCCACAGAACTAGTAGTAAAAATTTTTGAATCCCACCACTGGTACAAATGCAACAATTATGTCCTTGCATCAGGATATTTGACACAGATACATAATTCATGGCATTTACATGATTTTGTTAGTTTGTACATGTCATCATAGGCCGCAATCAGAGGCCCCTATAAGCCCCAGTTCTTCTACTTGATGTTGTCTCTTTTATATCTGGAAATGTATTTCAGATAGATTGTAAAGAAGAATGGCATTCAGACATAGAACAGCTCTGAATCCAGAAGGAAAAGGTCTGGAAATTTGCAATGATTTTTAAGACCTGCTACTAAATATTAAAGGTTAACCTGATTTATATGTCAATCAGTCATAAGCAAGTCCTATATTTCGTGGAATAAAAGAATGATAATGAGCTTGTCTTTTCATTTGCCCATCAGCAAAAGATTTGCAATATCTAATTTCTTAGTGTGCAAATTTCTATTCATAGTTCATGGTAAATGATAATCTATTCTACATTTCTTCCAAGTGGACACCTTATGCAGGAAATCATATAAAATAGTAACAAATATGTGTCAACCTGGAACCTTTCATGCATGCAAATATTGTTATGTGCATTATCAGTAGACCACCTGCATCAATTTATAGTTATACACAGGTAATGACACAGGTAAGGTATACAGACAGAAATTATCTGCTGCTATCTAAAAATGGGGAGAAATAATTAACTACCAACAACTTCAACTCATTCAGCTTCTATTTAAAAAAATACTTACAAAAGTAATGGTTGAGTTAATAAATAGTGTTTATTTATTTCCCTTTTTAATTATTTTTATACATCTCAAGGCAGCAAGGATACCTAATACTCTTTTCTCCTCCTATGTTTCCCACAACAACTACCCTCTGAAGTAGTTGAGCTGAGACAGAACGAATGGCCCAAGGTTACCCAGTTAACTTCATCTTGGATATACTGTTTCTAATATTGGAAAAGCAGAAATGAAAGAAGACAGAGATGGAAAGATCAGCATTTATGGAATCAGGAATGGAGATTGTGCTATGGAAATGATAAGCAGGACTTAGAAAGGCTGAAATGGGGGATTTTTGTGCTAGTGAAATGAGAGAGGAACAAAAGCTAAAAAGAAACCAAGTTATTTACCATAATTCTTACTTTGCAACAACACTCCCCCAAATATTGCATACAAAACTTTTGCGAAAGATGCTGGGGGCCAAGCATCAACAAATGGACAGAAATCAGTTAAATGAATTAATGAGTAAAACTAAATTTAATTTAAGAGGAAAATGAACTTGTAATTTATGGATTTGAAGATTAGAAAGGGTAGTTTATGGAGAGAAGAAAATTATGAAGTTACCTTAGAGGGGATAAAATATAAATACATTTATAACTACTGCTGTCGAAAAGATTGGAAGAATTACCTTTCCTCTCTTTTCCTTTCCTTTCCTTTCCTTTCCTTTCCTTTCCTTTCCTTTCCTTTCCTTTCCTTTCCTTTCCTTCCTCTTCCTTTCTCTTCCTTTCCTCTTTTCCTCTTATTCACTATCCTTCCTTATTTATTTTTCTTTTCTAACATTTGTATTGTTTTTAATCATTACAATTTTCTTCAATAAAAATGTATTTAAAAAAGATGAAATGGCATTGATGAAGTATGGTTAGAAACATTAACTAAATGAATTGCAAACAAAAGACAAAGTTGAGTAGCTGTCCTCTCCTAGTAGCTTCCATATTGTTGTGGGTGCTCTGTTTGATCATTACCATCCTAAGAGAATACAGAGAACTCACAAAATGATGATGGCTAGCACTGAAGGTATCATGATATGTAAGAAAGGCCTTGAGAGATCCAGTGAAGAAATGCTGCCTAGGAAATGTTTGAATAAGGGAGGGTATGGCTCACAACAGCATAATGGTTGGAGAAAAAGGCTCAGAAGGGACCTTCCCTAGCTTCTGAGACTGTAAAGGAGACAGTGGGAGACTTGTATAGTCAGACTTTCAAACTTTCAGACTATCAGTGTAGCCTTACAATATCGTAGAATTAGTTCATCTGGTCATATTTCTTGTCTACTCTACCTGGTAAGATTGATATCAGCAGATTATGGATTCTGAATATTTCAACAAAGAAGCTCTAATTGGCCGAAAGAGAGATTTTCCCAGGCAAATGGAACAAGACAGCTCAAGAAAATTGGTGAATTCTGGTCAAATGCTATAACAGAGCAGACAAGTGCTATAATAAAGAGTGGACTTAAAAACCAAGCAAATCCCTAGCAATTTTATAATAAGCAAAAGAGTTAAGTCCCAAAGGGGGAAAATATACTCTGTGGGAAGCCACCCCCCCTTAAGAATGAAATATTTTGGGAAATATTAAAAAAGGCAGGATAGCATATTTCCTCTAATGGAAAAATGGAAAAAAAATCTTAAGGGAAGCAGAAACCAGCACCAGTCTCCCTAACCCCAAGCAGAAACTGAGGAGGCCAGCTTTTAGAAATTCAGATTTGGTAATCCATTCAAGACAGAATATTTCAAAACTCCTTGGAGCAAAGTTTGACAGCTAACAAAGGCAGAACAGCAATAGTACTTAGACGTATATACTGCTTCACAGTATTTTACAGCCCTCTCTAAGCAGTTTACATAGTCAACATATTGCCCCCAACAATCTGGGTCCTCATTTATCCACCTTGAAATGGATGGAAGGCTGAGTCAACCTTGAACCTAGTGAGATTCAAACTGCCAAATTGCAGGCAGCTGGCAGGCAGCAGAAGTAGCTTGCAGTTCTGCATTCTAATCACTGCGCCTTCAAGGCTCTTGATAGGATTAGAAAGCAGCCCTTCACCCAAGATCCAACACAGGACGAAAGCCATTAGCCACAATAGGAATTGCTCAAAGCCCTTTCAGAACATAAGCCGCCCCCAGAACAGTTCAAATGTCAAAGTCACAGAAAGCTATAAAGATCCATCCACACATCCAACCATTTTGTCAGCTGCACCAGAACCACAAACCCTGGTGGTTCTGCTTCATCATTAAACATTTCTTTCCAGTCAGCCTCCGTGTTGTTTCCAGCATCTTTCTCCCAGCTTGGAACTGAATCAGATGGATTTTCCTTCCAACACATGCATGCAAAAAGAACAAAAAGTTTCCAAACTCAAGGGCAGTTACAGATTTCAAAACAAATACTGCAAGGCAGTCAATAATTTGAACACTGGAAATAGCCAGAGACTTCAAGGAGTATTTCCTTTGAGTTCAAACTGGCCATGCATTTGGGAGATAGTTAAGCAAAGTATACAGAATAATCGAAAAATAACATTAAGAGTTCTTAGATGATCTGTTAGACAGATGGTAGACCTTGCAATAGTATTGATCATATGCAATGCATATGTGTGTCAAGCTGCATCTCTGCAATGAATTCCTTCTGAGATACAAATGGCCCTCATCCTTCATATATTTTTAAGGGCCCTGAAGATATGATTCTTTGCCTAGGCCTTTGGTAAGGATGCCTGAGGGTTCTTTTCTTCTTTTGCTTGTTTCCTCTGGATTTTGGTCCTTTGTTTTGCTACTTTCCCTAAAATATGAATTGTGATGCCAATAAGAATGCAAGTCAGAAGTTACACATATCTGCACAACCATCAGTCTAAACTCTGTAATCCACAAAAAAAGATGAGTTTTAATTTCTTTTCTTTAACTACTTCGAAGTTTTCTTTAACTACTTTGAAGCATACTATCTGAGCTGTCTAAAGCAGGGGTCTCCAATCTTGGCAACTTTAAACCTGGAGGATTTGAACTCCCAGAATTCCCCAGCCAGCTGTGCTGGGAGTTGAAGTTCACAAATCTTAAAGTTGCTAATATTGGAGACCCCTGGTCTAAAGCATGTTGGAATGTTATCAGAATTTCAGATTCTGTATCAAATTAGTTTGGTCAGTCTGATCATCATTGTGAGTGAACAAATAAGAGAGTGTTCCTTCTTTTTATTAGATTCTGAAGCTCTCATGTGTTCATACTCTAATATATCTTAGGCAATTGTAATTTCTGAGCTCTGAGACCCATTGCTTACTATTTCATAGATACCTAAATTGACTTGTGGCTAAGAAATGGAGACAAACATAAAATGCTTGTGAATTAATCATCTTCTTAATTATTTTATATTGGAATGAAAAAAACTCTATTATATCTTATTTCATGCCACACAGTCCCTAGCTGGGATATCTGTTAATTAGATCAGGTAACATTCAAGGGTTTTTGTTTTTGCATTTTTCACGAGCTAACTATGCTTCAAAAATAAGTGTTGAACTTCATGAACTTCATTATTCTCCTAATCCAGTGATGGCAAACCTTTTTGTTGTGGTGTGCTGAAAGCATGCGCACCGTCACCCACAATGCAATGCACCCCGCCTTCCTATGCATGCACATGCAACACACCTGCCCTGCCCTCTTACCTGCACTGCACATGCATGAGCCTCTCAGCTGATTTTCAGCCAATTTGAGGCCGTTTTCATTCTCCTGGAGGCTCGAAGGAAGCCTCTGGAGCATTGGGAGGCTGAAAACGGGCCTGTTTCGGCACTTCCTGTATTTCTGGAAAGCCTGTTTTTCTACCTCCGGAGGCTGCAGAGGCTTTCTTGAGCCTCTGGGAGGATGAAAACAATCTCAAATGGGCCAAAAATCAGCTGAGAGGAACACACATGCTCAGTGCAGGTAAGTTTGGCTGGGGCTCGCGTGTCCGCACAAATGACTCTGCATGCCACCTATGGCACATGTGCCATAATTTTGCCATCACGGTCCTCATCCATTATTAGCAGAAAATCAAATTACTGGTCTTTGTTACTTATTGATAATTTATCTTCCAATTCCTCTTAGGGAAGAACTGAAATGTTAGAATTGGGTTATGTTATATTGCTTGCCTTTCCTCCAGTGTAAGTCTAGGTTATCTTTTACTGTAAAAGCAAAGTCTTCTTTGGGCCTGTCACATAGGCCGACGGATGCAAAATGTATGCAAAAAGGACACAACGGAAGAGAAAATTGTCCATCCGTTGTTATCTGCTCTCAAAAGTGCCCCAAATTTGCATAAGCAGAGCGGACAACAAAGGAAAGGAACGGACGGGGAGAGGATATAGCAAGTATGTAAAGCGGATGCTCCACGGAAGCCTAGCGGATGGAAGCAGATGGAAGCGGATGGCACATCCGCAGGGCTTCCGG
>BHFT01009534.1:0-15098 GCA_004320025.1 Laticauda laticaudata
GTGGCTTCAGCCAAACTGTTCCATTACTGTTAGCTTAACTTAATAAAGACTTTGTTGTTGGAACCTGGTCTACCTCGTGTTTTTTTCCAGACGGAACAGCAAATGTTAAAGCAAGGATGTCAAACTGGATTTCTTCGAGAGCTGAATCAGCATTGCATTTCTCCTCTGTGGGGTGGCAGGGGGACAGTTGCAGGAGGGCATCGGGATCCATGTGCAGCCTCCCCCCATGCCTCATTTTCATCCTCCATGGACTTCTGCAGCAGTCTGCCAGCTGAAAATGGGTTGCATGGTCCGTTTTCAGGCCATTTTCCAGCCTGTTTTCAGCCTGTTTTTGACCCATTTTTCAACCATTTTCAGCCCATTTCAGCTCAGTTTTCAGCTCAGTTTCAGCTGGCAGAATGCTGCAGGAGGCCAAGGAGGATGAAAACAAGGCATGAGGGGCCCGCACGTGGCCTATTTTAGCTGACAGAGCACTGCAGGTCAGTCCTTTGATAATTCCAGGCTGGCCCCACAGGTTCAGATTTAATTACTCTATGGGCCAGATCCAACCTGCAGGCCTTGAGTTTGACATCCCTGGGTTAAAGGAAAAGGTTCTTCATCTCAGAGTTTTATGAAAAGAAGCCAAGTTCAGAACAAATATTTCTCAAGATCTGCCTCAATTGAACTGACAGAATATACTACTTATTCAAGTGCATTCAAATATACCAGAACCGCAAAGAAATAAAATTTGGCAGCCATTCACAGAGTTTTCTTTCTTTCTTTTTGTTCATAAGTGTATCCTGGAAAACTGGGCCAGCTAAGTAGTTTTTGCATTCAAATCTGTCAATCACACCTCAAGAAAGGAAGTTATGATCAGCAGGTGGGCCAATAGGCCAAGAGTTGACAATCAATCATGCTGTGCAGCATGATTGAGTCTTGTACATTTCTAAATGGGAGAATTCAACCCACACAGGAAAACTCCATATAATACAATCTTTCTTTTCTACAACAGTACTTACATTAGTCAGTGTTATAAACTCATCTACTCTGAATCCATCTATAAAGCATTTTATATATTTATATTTTAAATTATGTATCTATCAGTAAGATAAATGATTAAGTTGCCTTCTCATGCAGTTGAACCCTTAGTGACTATCCAGATGTATATAATTTTAATATAAAGTGAAAAATATTAATTCAAACACACTAATCTGTTTTGGAACACTGGAAAGCCACATTAACCCTAGCAGAATGCTTTGGGGAATATAAAACTAGATGGAACTGATGGGTGAACAAAATGCGTATTCATTCATGAAAACATTCAGAATCATTGTAGCAAGTTTGATTATCTATTACCTCCTATGGACATTATCTATTTCCTATAAATATAAGCATCACATATTTATTATATGATTGTTGACTCTTCCAGCTTTATTCTTGCCTCCTCTTCATCATCATACCACATTTTCATTCATCCATTCTTTTTTCTTTCTCTTTCATTCTTTCCTAGCAAAGAAACTATCCTGAACAAACTTAAAATGTCTTTCAACAATTCTATCCCATGTTGATCAGAATGCTATTATTATTGATTGGGAAGCAGGGGTTTTGGTCACAATCAGTTGATTGTTCATAATTATTATTCTCCACTGCTATTAATAGTAGGAAATATAGTTGTTTCTTCTTTGTTACTGCAATCAACGGCTTCAGGGTCACAAATGCGTTCTTCAATATCTTCATTTTTTAGGTTTTCATATTAAGAAGTTTTGAGACTGAAGAAAACACATATTTAATAAAACTAATCAGTCTTAGTGAATTGAAAAAAAATACAGGTAGTCCTGATTTTTAATAGTGCATTTTGTGACCATTCAAAGTTACAACAGGATTGAAAAAAGCGACTTAAGACCATTTGTCACACTTCTGACCTTTGGAGCATCTCCATAGTCACATGATCAGAATTCAGACACTTGGCTACTGATTCATATTTATGATGGTTGCAGTGTCCTGGGGTCATGTGATCACATTTTGCAACCTTCTGACAAGCAATGTCAATGGGGAAGCCAGATTCATATTACAACTGTGTTAAGCCCATGTCACACTGGCCAACGGATGCAAAAAGGACATAGCGGACGAGCAAAATGTTCCATCCATTTTTATCCACTCTTAAAAGGGGCAAAAATTTGCATAACTGGAGCGGATAACACGGACGCGGGGAGGACGCAGGGCGGATGCAAAGTGATTGCGGAACGGAAGCCCAGTGGATGGGAGCGGATTGGCACAACCGCAGGGCTTCCGGGGGGCCCTCAGCGAAGTGGACGCGGAACGGATAACAGCGGATGCAGAATGGACGCTGAACGGATGAAGCGGTGCACAGCGGATGCACAGCGGATAAAGCGGATGCACAGCGGAAGCCTAGCGGATGCACAGCGGAAGCGGAACAGATGCCGAGCATTAATTGCGCATGCGGGGGGGAAGCATTGCGTAAGTCCCCCGGATATAAAGGGAAGCAGCTCGCGCACGTGTGGCCAGCATTCCGAGGAAAGACCTGCTGCTGGACACATTCGAGTTCCTTGCCTGCCCTGCCTGCATTTCTGCCTGCCAGCTTTGCTGACAGCCTGCCTTCCAGCCAGCCTTGGTGCTGCCTGCCTGCCTGCCTTCCTGCCAGGCTTCCTGCAGTCTACCTGCCAGGTTTTCCTGCAGCCTACCTGACAAGCCTACCTGCCAGGCTTCCTGCCAGCCTTGGTGCCCTGCCTGCAGCCCTTCGTGCTGGCTTCCTGCCAGCCTTCCTGCCAGCCTTCCTGCCAGCCTTGGTGCCTGCCACCTCCCTGCCAGCCAGCAACCCCACAATATGGGAGGAAGCGAAAGCCTCAGCAACCTGCCGCCATCCCTGGCAAAGAGGGACAGGGCCAACCTCCCACACCCTGCCCCTGACTCTGCTTCTGCTGGGGCTTTCTCCTGAAGCTGCTACTGGCGGTGGTGCTTCTGCTGGTGCTGGGGCTTCTGCTGGTGCTTACTCTGTTGAAGCTGCTCCTGGTCCTGCTCGTCCTGCTCGTCCTGCTCGTGCTCCCTGGTCTTGCTCGTCCTGCTCATCCTGCTCGTGATACTGGTCCTGCTCGTGCTCCTGGACTTGCTGGCCCTGCTGGTGCTTACTCTACGACTGGCTGATCCCTGGTCCTGCTGGTCCTGCTGCTGTTGATCCTGCTGCCGCCGCGCTGCTTGCTGCTGATGATGATCCTGCTGCCTGCTGCTGCTGCTGCTGATGAATGATGATGATTATGATCCTGCTGGTGAGGATGATGATGATGATGATTCTGCTGGTGCTGCTACTGCTGCTGGTGGTGTGGAGGAGCAGCCCCTACTACCTGGGAGCCCCCTCTGATGAGGGCCCATCTGGTCCAGCCAAAGGGAGGAAGAGGCATATGCGACAATGGGAGAGGAGGCAATACTATATTGAGGAGGCACATGAGGATGAGGTGTCTGGAGTGGCTGAGGGAGAACGACTATCTGTGGCAGAAAGGACACCGGCTGTACAGGGACACCAAGCGGAAGCAGGCTGCTTGGAGAGAGAGAGGGAAGAGAGTATGGGTTACAACTTCGGAGGTGCTCCTCGGCTGGTGGAAACATATGCACACCCTGGTACGGGAAGTCTGCACCTCAAGAAATCTGGCCAGGCCACTGTGAAGCTGACAGACAGAGAGACCACGTCATGGCCAGGGGCAGCTTCCTGGAGGGTGGGTCTTGCCACGGAGGAGCACCAGAAGCCCTCTCACAACCCTCTCTCTCCGGCAGCCTGCTGAGAGACATTCCTCTTCCGGCCGAAGAGTCAGTCCCTGTCTCCAGCAGGTTTCTGTGGAGCGTGCCACGGCGGAGAAACCCGCGGACAAGTGTGGTAAGTGTGGTGGAGTGCGTAGAGGACTCCCTGGTGTGGTGGGAGAAAGGAGACATCGAGCCCACCACAGTCCTAGCTGCATTCACCCCCCAGCTCTGCCTCCGCAGAAAGGCAGAGAGCCGGATAGCAGGAGGGGCAGAGCCACACTGTCCTGCTGGAGATCAGGGACACCATCCGCACCAGCAAGATTCTCCTCTTTCAGCTGGTCCACACCGACTCCTCATCCTCCAACCGCAAGCCCTTCCTCACCTATGTCAACCAGAACCCTCAAGAAATGGCAGATCCACAGTACCAGCTGGGAAGGACCGGATCACCAAGCTGCTTCAACAACCCTCCAGACCCAGAGGAACCTGCTCCCACCCAGTCCAGGTCTGCTCCTCACCCAGGTGATGTCCCTCCCATTCCAAGGCTTCCCACAGGCCTTCACCTACCAGGGCTACGCTACCAGGAGGTTAAGCAGGACAGGCAGCAGCCCCCTTCCAGTCCAGGCACAGAGTCATCGGGCGACACCATTGCCACCTGTTCCACTGATGCCACCAATGCCACCCACGGCCAATGATGCCACCGACGACGAGCCACCACACGCCAATGATGCCACCCACACCAGTCCTCACCCAGCTGCAGAGCATACAGCCCCACTACACTACTCCTTCCTCCACGCCCACAGCCAAGCCCAGCCTCAGTACATCTTGTCATCAGTACTGGGGCTGACACCCCATGGCATGGAGGAAGGACCCTCTCAGCATCAGCGGGGCTGAGCCAGCTGTCCCGACACCTTCCTCAACACACACCGTACCCTGTTGTCCTCTCAGGGCCAGGCACTCCAGCACCACCCACCACCACAGCACCTGGACCCTTCACCCTCGAGAAGGGCACACTCCGAGTGATTAAGAAGAGTGCCAGAGACCGGGTAGCTGGCTACCTGTGGACTTTATTTGGACCACTTGACTTGGGTCATTTTTTTTTACAACTTGTTTGTTCAATAAAGTTTATCTTTGATTCACAGACTTGCTTCATTTCTTTTTTTTTTTAATAAAGTTTGCTGGAAACTTTTAGAATTGGCTTAAGCCTTTGCATTCTTGTGGGAATGGATTAAGATAGCAGTGGGGTGGGCAGGGATACCTGTGGAATGTGCAGAGATACCTTTGGGATGGCTAATAGCTTGTGGGATAGATAAACTCCAGTGCAAGCATAGTGGGACTGTATGGTCTACCCTCCCAGGTACCACACCTATGGCCCTTTTTTATCAATAACAATGTAAGCATTGATTCCACACATTTGAACAACAACACAACTCTTTATTAAATGCCCTGTTCATTGTAGGCCCACCCAACATAAATGGCCCAATCTCATCAGTGTTATGAGACAGGCTCAGGAAGCATCCATTAAGCATCTACCATCCTGTCTTGCCCTCCACCTCTCCAGCTGGGGAGTTGCACCAGTGTTTCAGGAGGTTGCGCTGCTTCTTCCTTTCCCATGAGGCTCTGTTGTGGCCTTGCACATCCTGAGTGTCGATCAGGTTTCGCCCTTGCCTCCATTCCCAGGCTCCATGTCCCCATTGCCTTGTTGATGGTCCACGAGCCTGTTCTGCAAGACTGGGTAGCGGGTGCGCATGAGATTGTGCAGGATACATCAAGCTTCCACGATCTCCTCACAGGTCTGTGGGTGATGCTGCATGGTGGTGAGAAGTACCTGGAACCTGTTTGCCAGGATGCCAAAGGCGTTCTCCACCACCCGCCATGCCCTGGACAGTCTGTAGTTGAAGATCCTCTCTTCACTGGTCAGGAGTCTGGAAGTGTATGGCTTCATTAGGTAGGTTCTGAGGGAGAAGGCGTCATCACCCCACGATGAAAGTAGGGCACATCTTGCGTGTCGTTGGGCAGGGGGTCTGGATCTGGGAAGCCCACGATGAGGTTGCCTTCCAGCCCCCTCCTGAGGTGACTGCGTTGTATACCTGGGCATCTGAACATGAGCTGTAGCCTGAAGCATCGATGTACATGAATTTGTAGTAAGCATCGACCATGGCGAAGAGGACAATGCTGAAGAAGCCCTTGTTGTTGAAATAAGTGGACCCCGACTTGGCTGAAGCTTTGCAGCACGTGCTTGCCATCGATGGCTCCAACGGTGTGTGGAAAGTTCCACCTCTGATACCACTGCTCTGCAACTTTCTTCCATCCTTTTTCAGTGGAGGGGCACTGCAGGAGCTCCTCCTTGTATTCTTCGATGATGGCCTGCACCACTTCTCTGACCACAATGCTGATGGTGTTGTGTGGCACCCTCCAGCCATACTGCATGCTTTTGTAGGTGGTCCCTGAGCGCAGGTGGCGCAGAGTGAGTGCACCTTGAACCCAGGTTCCAGGCTGGGCCGGAAGTTGGTGTTTGCCTTGGTCAACCTGGTGTCAGCTGCTGTACAACTTCGTCAAACATGGCTGGAGGCATCCTCTGAAGTTCTGGTACACCCGAGTGTCTTCGTTCCTGAGCTCCACCATCAGCTTGTTGTACAGTCCGTACTCTGCTCTTCTCCTGACCCATTTTCGGACCCAGACGCTTCTTGGCCGCCTCTTTTTCTTCCCATAGTAGATGTTCCCAGAGCCTGTAGATGGCTTCGCACTGTTGCAGAAGGATGGTGGCTGCCAAAAGGACTGTGGTCCGATCCACGGTGGACATGACTGGATGCTGTGGAAGAGGAAGAGCCAGATGAAGGCTGCCAAGGTCTGCAACGCTGGGCTTCTGTTCTGAAAGTGAGATGCAGACGAGTTGCTCCCTTTTTATAGCAGGATAGGTGTCCCTTTGCATCCTCTAGGCATCCTCTAGGCATCCTCTGGACATCCTTAATATTGAGATAGGTCCTCTGTGAACGTTTTTTCAGCTTTAAACGCTTTGTTCTGTGTCTGCATCTGTTCTGCATCCGTTCTGCATCTGTTCCGCGTCTGTTCTGCTTCTCCCTGCGTCGGGCGGATGCGAGTTGCGCAGATGCGCAGCAGATGCCAAGCGGATATAGCGGATGCGTAACGGATGCGTAGCGGATGCGTAGCGGATGCAAAACAGATGAACTGGATACATTTTCCACGCAAAAGTTTTGGGCAGCCCAAAACTTTGGAGTGGATGAAACGTCAATAAACGGATCTGGACGGATAGAGAGGAAGCAAAACGGAGGCAGTGAGTAACATTGCGTTTCGAACGGATGGCAAGGTTTTTTGTCCGTTTTACATCCTCTTTGCATCCATTGGTTCAGTGTGACATGGGCTTTACTAACTTATGATTCACATAACAAATGTGGCAAGAAAAGTTGTAAAATGGGGCAGAACTCATTTAACAAATTTCTCACGTAGCAACATAAATTTTGGGCTCATTTATAGTTGTAAGTCAAAGATTATCTATAATCTACAATGGATCTTATGACTTAAACTTTATTATGTAACAATGGCAATAGAAAACTAGATGGTTGGTTATCCATTGTAAATGTATTGAATTTAAAGCGCCACACAATTATGTTATGAAGATTACATAATCCAAATTATGTTCATAATGTGGCCATATGTTACCTCACTGAGGACAATCCCCTATTTGAAGGATTCTACTTGTAAGATAATGAACTATAGAAAGGGAACATCTTGTGATGCAACCTTTTGCCATCACACCTCTTTTTAGCGTGATCTTAAATTATATACTTCCTCTAAAATCCAAATTCCAAAATGAACACAAATGAACAATGAAAACAATACAGTGAAATTTTGGGAAAGGGTTAGGGTGAATTATAATATTGTATACAGTAGAATGTAATTAGTGAATTATATCTTTTTATAAATATAGGATAGTATTACATATTAAAAATATGCACCTTCAGCATTTAGTCATGCCGGCCACATGACCATGGAGATGTCTTCAGTCAGCGCTGGCTCTTCAGCTTTGTAACAGAGATGAGCAGCTCCCCCTAAAGTCAGAAACAACTAGTACATATTTGCAAAGGGAACCTTTACAAATATAGGAATTATTTCTAAGCTTGCTGCATAAATATAGTATATGCTCACTTCATACAACACTATATTTGCTTCCCCTCTCCCTTTTTGGAGCAATCATGGGTAATAATTATACAACTATAAATGTTAATGTTTTACCCATTCTACTAATGTATATGATGTAACAATGTAAAGAGCCCAGCTGGATTACTCCATAAAGAATTCGAAGACTCTGAACACCTAGGAGCCTATTGGATTATTTGGGAATTCACAAGCCTGGAATGAGGACAATGAGCCTCTTCAACTCTTGCTTCCCAGCATGTTGCCTCTGATCAGGAGGTAGTAAACAACCCTCAATATTAGTGGCCATTTAAAGCCTGATTCAGCATGAGCCAGACCAGTCCTCTTTTAAAGCTACCCTGATCATCTGCCATTATCACAACTGCTGGCAGTGAATTGCACAGATAAACCATGCCATGTGCGGAAAACAAATCTACCCTTCTGTCAGTCCTGAATTTCCCAGCATTTATTTCAAAGGTTAACCTTGAGTTCTGTGATTGTGGCTGAGAAAAAAAAACTTTCCATCCACATTAATTATGCCATAGATGATTTTACATGTCTCTGTCATGTTTCCTGCACCACCAATCTTCACTCCAAGTTTTGTCTCTCCTCTCAGATAAGTATTCTGGCCTCCTAATAACTTTAATGTCTCCCATTTTCAAGTCTTTGAACAGCATTTCTCAACCTCAATAACTTTAAGATGTATGAATTAACTCCCAACAATCCTCATCCCACAGACTGACTGTGGAGAATTCTGGGAACTGAAGTCCACACATCTTTCCTGAGGTTGAGAAACACTGTTCTAGAATAAAAATTCTCAATCATTTTGCACCATGGACCCCTTTGATTGAATGATGAAACTTTCAGATGTCTTCTCAAAAATGTATTTCAAGGCGTTGCATAAAATGTGTATTGATTGTATTGTAAAGGAAACCAGCTATGCTCTATTACAGTTACAAAATAATATAGTAACACACGTGATTTATTACTCTATTAAATCAATAACAAGATAATAATCCTTTTTAGGCCATGACAGTTTTAGACAGTAAAAATTATTAACAGCTTCAGAGTCTGGGTGCCACACTTACTTTAGTTAAAGTTTAGTACAACTGAAATTGTCCTTTTTTCCCCAAATCAAGTTTATGGACTCTCTGAAATCAAGAACCCCCTGCTCTAGAATATATTTTTAAAATTATAGTGACTCTAGGATGGTACGTTATACTTCATATTGTTATAGATTTCTGCTATTCATTTATTTCTATTTATATCCTGCCTTTATTATGCCATTATTATATCAGCAGTTCTATTTTCATCTCTCTTGCTAATAATTCCAAGTACAGAATTGTCATTTTTTAAATAGCAACTGAACCTTGAGTTGACATATTGATCAATTTGTCCACTCCAACTCCAAAATCCTTGCCTGCTAAGTCACAGATGATGTTTGGAATTGTTCTACTAACATATATCCTTTAGAATTCTCTATCATACATTTGCCATTTTGAAGCCCATTTTACCCAGGAACCTGTTTTGCACATCTGGCCTGTGTAGGAATTGTCCATTTTTATTTCTTTTTTCTATTTCCTGGTTTTTAATCAGTTGCATGGCACTTCTCAACAGAAAATTGAGTAAAACATTCAGTGCAGTGCTTTTTTTGAGAAAGAAAAGAACTAGCTAAAAGCTATACGGTATGTGGTTTCAAGGGAAAAAGGGGGCAGTGAAAATTATAATCCAATTTAGATAAAACAATAAGAAAATCATGTTTCAAAAATGCTTGGATGTAATATGCCCAGAAGTTTATTTGAATGAGTGAGTGACTGATCACAATTGCATGCTAGTATTCAGGAGTACATTGTGGCACTAAGACCAGTGAAGCATGTAACTTGTCTGCACTTACTGTGTCTGTGGATTGACATCCAGTTACTTGATCCAGATTTTGGAAAACTACTAACCTATCTCCAACATGTACACACACACACACACACACACACACATACACACACACTTTAAAAAAGTGTGGTGAAGCTTCAAGCTCAATCAAACAACTTGGAGGTAATCTAGTCCAACCCCCTGCCTTCTCATGAGCAGAAGACTCTATACCATTTCAGATAGGTAGCTGTCCAGTCTTTTCTTGAAAACCTTCTGTGACCTCCAGAAGCTCCTATAACAACTGTTCCTCACTATTAGGAAGTTTCTCTTTAATTCCAGTTGCTTGATTAATTTCCATCTATTGTTTCTTGTCTTGCCTTCTGGTGCTTTGGAAAATAGGTTGATCCCCTCTTCTTTGGGGCAGCCCCTCAAACACTGGAATACTGCTATCATGTCACCCCCTAGTCCTTCTTTTCTTTAGACTGGCCATACCAATTCTTGCAACCATGATTTTGTGTCCAAGCGCTTAATCATCTTAAGGCCCTGTCCCACTGCACTTATGGATGCAAAGAGGATGTAAAACGTTAAAAAAAGCTTGCCATCTGTTGGATTGTTGGAAAATGCTATGCATCCGTTAAGTGTACTCGATTGCATATGCTGTTTCTACATACGCATCTAGCTGTGGAGCATTCCGTCCACTGCGATTTCATCCACGCAAGAAGTTTTGAGCTGCCACTCCCAAAAATTTGTAAACGTATGAACTTTCCGCTGTGTACGATGTAAATCCACCGACAAACAAAGCAACAAACTTTCTTATGTCCAGTTTCATACTGTTAAACATCCACTGTATCCTCTCTGCATCCTATGGGCTATCCTCACAACTTCACATCCTCTGCAGCTGAAAATGAAAGAGGGAGGAAAGATAAAGGTACAATGGAACGTTCTACACAGCGTTAAGAGCACGGAAATAGAAAGGGACTGGGTGTACGTCGAACAGTTTGCAATCCAATATACATCCCGCGCATCCCCTTTTCTTTCTTTAGGCGTACATGATGCACCGCTTTCATCCGCTATGCGTCCATTCTTCACAATTCTCCCCCCTGGAAACCCGTTTGGAGGTGTCATCCACTTTCCTCCTCTAGGCTTCCTATGAACATCCGTTTAACGCATCCCCTAGCATACTACCCACCGTCGCATTTCTTTTCGCATTCTTTTCCAATTCTGTTTATGCAAATTTTTGTCACTTTTTGGAGCGGATGACAACGGACTGAGCCACCCTGAAATTTTGCTCGTCCACTGTTCCTTTATTGCGATAATTTTGCGTCCGTCAGCAGTGCGGACCGAGGCCTTAATTAAGGTGCCTGTTCGTTGCACTTTTCTCAAACTTGGAAAATATGTAATATTCAAGGATATTGATCTTATTAGCGCTTTAATAAAGTGATATTAGCACTTACACGTATTTTGATTCTGTTTCTGTTTATACAACCAAGGATTTATTAGCTTTTTTGGCGGCTGCCAGATGCTCGCTGATCATGTTTAAGCGTATTATTCACCTAGACTCCAAGATTCTTACAGTTTCTGTATTTTGGTCAGATTTCACCTAATCTGTAACTTATAGCGTTTGGTTCTCCAGCCTAGATGGAAAACCTTGTTTTTCCCCACATTAAATTTGTTGGATTGGGCCCATTGTTCAAGTCATTTTGATCCCTGAACTTGTACATTATTGGGCATTGGTTATTCCTCCAACTTTTGATCATTCTGAAAATTTGATGACTTCCCCTTCTATATACTCATTTAAGTCATTTATGAAGATATTGAAGAAGTACTGAGCTTAAAAAGACTGAAGCTTGTGGTACCACCACTGGCTTCTTTCCTTCAAGTGTAGATGTTGTGTACCGATTACGACTACTCATGGCGTGGGTTTGTTCAAGCCCTAATCTGGTGAGTGATGCTATCTAAGTCCCAATTTTTCTAGTTTACCAAGACAGTAGGTTGTGCGTCTACTTTGTTCAAATGCTATTGCTAAAAGTTTTACAGTATACTAATGTTGTCCACAGCATTTCACTGGTGTAGTAATTTGATCACTCTGTCAAAGGAATAAATAAGATGTTGCATTCGATCTGTTTTTAACAAATTCCATGTTTGGTACTAGCTATAATTTTGTTCTGTTTCTAGAAAGTCCCACAGATCTGTTTTTAATTATTTTCCCAACTTCTTCCAGGTATTAATATGAGAGCTGATTGGTTCTGTCGTTTTCGGGTCTGTCTTTGTTTCCGTTTGTTCCTTTTTTGAAGGTGGGAACCATATCAGCGCTTTCCAATCCTCTCAGATTTTTTTACAGATATTGTAATCAATGGTCCTGAAATATACACCCTCCAACTCTTCAGAAATCTGGAAGATAATCACATCAACGGTCCCCAGTTGATTTATTATTCATCAAGAATCAGAAGGGTATTCTCTTACCATTTTCTTACTTATTTAATTTTTATTTCTAGTTCCGACTTTTTCAGTTGGTGTGCTTATTAAGTTGCTGCATATAATTGCTTTTTGTTTGAAAGACTAATGCCCCACAAGAAATGAGGTTAAGCCAAGATTCTGGCCTTTCTCCCTTACGACTGTGTTCTCCAAAACAATACGGCCTGCCAACCAAATAGGAAGCCCCACCATGTTTTATAGGCCATTAATTTATAAAAATTGAATTAAACCCCTCCCCCCAAATAAGGCCCATATTAAACATGCAAAATAAAGGGGGAATGAGGGGGGCTTGCATTTAGAAAGTACATTGCATGCCTGGATATGGTGCTGCCTGCAATTAGGTAGGCACTTCATACGGGAGACCTTCTGCCACCGTTCTGTTCTTTCTCCCTCTGCTTCCTGTTTGCTTAGAGGAATGCTGCGGCATTCTGACACAGCCAGTGTGGCCAGGGAAGTGTCCGAGGGAAGGCGCTCCGAGAGAATCTTCATCCCTCTCTCTCTCATCTCTCTCTCTCTCCCTGCAGCGTCTACGCCTGTGGGCTGAGGAGGAGGATCTGCAGCCAGTTCCTTCTGCTTGCTGAGAGGTAGGGAAGACACGGGCTATTTGCACAGCAAGCGAAGCACTGGCTCGCCTGGGTGGAGATTTGGGAACGAGAGGCAGGCAGTAGCATGCACAACACCCGCGTTCACCTTCCCGACTGTGCCAGCTCGCAGTGGCTCTGGCGTTGCCCTGCCAGGAATGAGCGGAGGGTCCGGCAGAGGCCCGCTCGCCTGCCTTGTTGGAGAGCTCTGCCACCGGGAAGGAGGGCCCGCCTGGTCAGCTGCGCTGGGGCAGCCCCGTTGATGATTGAGGCTCCTTCCTCCGCATGCATGGGGTTGTCAGTCCCAGTAACGACAACAGATGTACTGAGGCCGGCTTGGCTGTAGGGGATGGAGAAGGAGCAGTGTAGTGGGCTGTCTAGTCTGCAGGCTGGGTGAAGGACTGGCGTGGTGCATTAGGTGACGTGGGTGCATCAGGGGCATCAGTGCATTCAGTGGTGTGGGTGGCATTCAGTGGCATCAGTGGCGTGGGTGGCATGTATGGCATCAGTGCACCAGTGGCCAACAGGTGTCGCGATGAAGTCTGTGCCTGGACTGGGAAGGCTGCTGCTGTGCTGCTGGACCTCCTGGTAGCCGTAGCCCTGGTAGGTTTGAGGGCCCATGTGGAAAAGCCTTGGAATGGATGGACAATCACCTGGGGTGGAGGAGCAGACCTGGACTGGGTGAGAGCAGGTTTCATCGTGGATTCTGAGGCGCGTTGATCAGTGACGGCTGCTCCCGGTCCCTTCCCAAACCAAACCTGGCATACTGCAGATCGGTGATCCGCGTCCTTCACCCACCTCGTACTGGGTTCCGCCAATGATCCGTGAGCGGTCTGGTTGGACAATAGGTGAGGAAGGCTTGCGATTGGAGAATGAAGAAGTCTGGTGTGGCAGCTGATTGAGATATCTATGCTGCTCCTGATGGTGTCTCTTAATCTCCAGCAGGAAAGATGTGGCTCTTCCCTCCTTGTCTGGCCTCTCTGCCTTTCTGTGGAGGTGGAAGTGGGGGTGATGCAGGTAGGAAACTGTGGTGGAATGCCTCTCCTTCTCCCACTTGCGGAGTCTCCATGTGCCCCCGCCACGTTATAGCAACAGCTGTCCGCGGGTCTCATCTTTGCAACACTCCACAGACACCTGCCTGGAGACAGGAGCTGACTCGTCGGCAGAAGAGGACTGGCTCTCAGCAAGGCTGCCTGAGCAGAAGAGGGCTTGTGAGAGGGTTGCTCGCTTGGTGGCGGATCTCACTCTCCAGGAAGCTGCACTATGGCCATGATGTAGATCTCTCTGTCCGTCGCTTGACCGCGGCTTAGGCCAGATTTCTTGAGTTGACGTCCCCGTACCAGGTTGTGACATGTGCTTCCACAGCTGAAGGAGCACCTCCGAAGTGTAGCCCCAGGCCTGCTCTGCCTTCTCTCTCCAAGCAGCCTGCTTCCTTTGATGTCCCTGTAGAGCTGATGTCCCTTCCACCATAGATAGTCATTCTCTCTCAGACCACTCAGCACCTCATCCTCGATTGTTCCCTCCTCGATGTTATATTGCCTCCTCCCGCATTCTGCGCATCTGCCTCTTCCTCCCTTTGGCTGGACCACATGGCCATCATCAGAGGGGCTTCCAGAGTTTGTAGGGGCTGCTTCCCCAACACAGCAGCAGCAGCCACCAGCAGGATCATCATCATCTCAGCAGCAGCGCAGCAGGCATCAATCATCATCATCAGCAGCAGCAGCAGCCAGCACCAGCACCAGCAGGACCACGATCATCATCAGCAGTAGCACAGCGCACCAGCAGCGACAGCCGACCAGGGCACCAGGAGCACCAGCAGCGCGAGCAGGACCAGCAGACGAGGACAGCGATACAGCAGAGTAAGCACAGCAGGAGCAGCACCACAGAAGCAGCAGGCATCAGCTCCTCCAGAAAGCAGCATCAGCAGAGTAAGCACCAGCAGAAGCACCACCACATAAGCAGCAGCAGCAGCTCACTCCAGAAGCAGAAAGCAGTTAGAAGCCCCAGCCCAGAAGAGCAAGCCCATGCATGCCAAGAAGCGCCCAGAAGAAGCAAGTATCGGGGTGGGATGGTGGCCCTGTCCCTCTCTGCCAGGCTGCGCAGATGGCTGAGGCTTCCCTTCTTCCCCATGGTTGTGGGGTTGCTGGCTGCAGCAGGCCTGAACCAGGCAGGCAGGCAGCAGGGACTGGACAAAGGCAGGGCTGGCAGAAGGCTGGCAGGGCAGGCTGGCAGCAGGCTGGCGGCCAGGCATGCACCAAGCTTGCAGGGAGGAGGGAATCCTCTCTCTTGTGG
>BHFT01009539.1:0-28728 GCA_004320025.1 Laticauda laticaudata
GTTATCGCTCTCAAAAGGCGGCAAAAATTGCCATAACGGAGCGGGATAACACCGGGAGAAGAACGGACACGAGGGAGATCGCACGAGCGGATGGAAGGCAGATGCGGAACGGAAGGCCCAGCGATGGAAGCAGATGAGAGCCTGATAGCACATCCCGTAAGAGGCTTCCGGGGGGTGCTTACCTCACCAAAGCGACGTGAACGGATAGAAGCGGAATGCCACGGGGTCCAATGCCACAACGGATACATGAAGCGGATGCAGAGCGAAGCTAACGGATTTGCTAGCATTAATTGCGCATTGCGGGCGAGGATTGCATTGCATAAGCCCCGGTGGATATAAGGGAAGCAAGCCTCGAAGCAGGTCACCATTCAGAGGAAAGACCTGCTGCCAGACAGTATTGACACCAGCCTGCATGCCCTGCCTTGCCAGACCTTGCCCGCCAGCCTTGCTGTCCAGCCTGCTGCCAGCCTTCCTGCAGGCCTTGCTGCCTGCCTGCCTGCCATGCCTGCCTGCCAGCCCGGCCTGCCAGACCCTTCCCTGCCAAGCCTTGCTGTCTGCCTGCTGCCAGCCTTGCTGCCAGCCAGTCTGACCTTGCCACCTTGGTGCATGCCTTCCTGCCAGCCTCCTGCCAGCCTTGCCTGCCCAAGCCTTGTTGCATCGCCTGCCTGCAGCCACCTTGTGCATGCCTCCCTGCCAGCCTTGTGCTCCTCCCTGCCCTAGCCTTTCCTGCCAGCCTGGTTCCTCCCAGCCTCCCCTGTCGTCCACCAGCAACCCCAAAAATTGCTATCTGCTCTAAGATCACACAGAAAAGCTCTCAGCCGATCTGCTGCCAGCCCTTACAAGAGGGACAGGGCTACCATCCCCACCCCCCTGCCCTCACTTCTTCTGCTGGTGGGCTTCTGCCAGACACGGCTTGGGCTCTTCTCGGGGCTGGTGAGCTCTTCAGTGCTTCCTGTCTTTCTGGTCAGAGCATGATGATGCGGGGATCAGACAAGCACTCCAGCACCAGCCACCTCCACAGCACTGACCCTTCAACCCCTGGAGCTGAGTGATCCAAGAGAGTCCAGAGACTCATTTTGTTATATAGTCTTGTGTTAATAAAAAGTCTATTTTTGATTCACACACTTGCTTCGTTTCTTTTTTTAATAAAAAGTCTTGGCTGGAAAATTTTAGAAATGGTTTAAAGCCTTGCATGCTTGTGGAATGAGGTTAAAACAGTGGGCATGGGCAGGGCAAAACCGATGTTGTGGATGGATAAGTACCTGGGGATGGTTAGGATACCTGTGGTATTTCTGCACTACACGCGTGTAATAGTACTGCTGATTGGGATAATAAAAATTAAACGTCTTCCAGTGCAAGCATAGTGGACTGTTATGGTCCACCCTCCCAGCTCCACCACCTATGGCCCTTTAGTTATCAATAACCACGACATGTAATCAATCATCCACACATGTCACATAAACACACACTCTTTATTTAAAATGCCCTGTTCACTGTAGGCCCATCCCAAACATACATGCCCAATCTCATCAGTGTATGCAGACAGGCTGAAGAGAGCATCCATCGTAATTACTACTCTTCACACTCCACTGCTCCAGCTGGGGATTCAACAGTGTTTTCAGGAGGGTTGCGCTGCTTCTTCCCGATTCACAGCTGAGCCTCGTTTGAGGCCGTGCCAATCCTGAGTGTCTATTCAGGTTTCGCCCTTGCCTCCATTCCCCAGGCTCCATGTCCCATTGCCTTGGTGGAAGGTCCACGAGCCTTTCTGCAACACTGTTCATCCTATCGCCTGTTATAGAGAAACTACGACAAAAACTATAACTGGGTAGCGGGTGCGCATGAGATGATCGCAGCTCCCACGAGGTTTTTCGCTGTTGCGTACGTCTCCTTGGGCGGATGCTGCATGTGTGTGAGAAGTACCGAACCTTGTTGGCCAGGATGAACCAAAGGCGTTCTCCACCACCCGCTCGTTTTCCTCTGGACAGCCTGTATCTTAAGTATGCCTCTCTCACGTGGTAGCATATGGACGCTTAGCTTCATGGTTAGTGCTGAGTCTTGGAAGGCGTCATACCCCCACGACTGTATAGTTAGGTGGCACATCTTGTTGTCTCGTGGGGCAGGGCATCTGGAGCTGGGAAGCCCACGATAGATGGTTGCCGTTCCTACCCCTCCTTAGGTGACTGAATCGATACCTGTGGCATCCTGAAAGATGACCCGTCTGCCTGAGAGCAATCGCATGTACATGAAGCTAGTAGTCAGTAACTCGACCATCGGCGAACTATTGTATAGTCTATGCTGAAAAGCCCTGCTGTAGTTGTCTATCTAAAGACGGACCCTTGAGTTGGCTGGAGCTTTGCAGGCCACAGTGCTCTCGCCATCGATCGGCTAATCCATATTCGTGCCGATCTCCTTGTGGAAGTTCCACCTCTGATACCACTGCTCTGCAACTTTCTTCCATCCTTCTTCAGTGGAGGGGCACTGGGGAGCTCCTCCATGTATTCTTCGATGGATGGCTACGACCACTTCTCTGACCACAATGCTGGATGGTGTTGTGTGGCAACCCTCCAGCCGTACTGCATGCCCCTGTCGGTCGGTCCCTGAGGCAGGTGGCGCCAGAGTAGTGCCACCTTGAGCCCCAGGTCCAGGCTGGGCCGGATAGTTGGTGTTTTGCCTTGCGTTCATACCTGGACTGTAGACTTGCGGCACAACTTCGACAAAGTATGCTGGATAGGCATCCTCATCGAATTTCGGAATGCGATACGCTGAGTGTCTTCAGTTCCTGAGCGCTCACCATCAGCTTGCCTTTGTACAGTCCCGTCCCTGCTCTTTGGTAACCATTCTTCTACCCGAGACGCTTCTTGGCGCCTCTTTTTCTTCCCATAGTAGACAGTTCACAAAGCCTGTAGATGGCTTCGCACTGTTGCCCAAAAAGGATGTGGCTGCCAAACAAGGACTTTGTTACAGTCCACGGTGGACTTATGACTGGTCATAACTTGGAAGGAGGAAGAGTCACATTGAAGCGCTGCAGAGTGCTGCACCGCATGGCCTTGCTGTTCTAAATGACGATCCAGTTATGAGTGTGCGTCCCATCCTTTTTATAATCGGCAGTTATAGGTTTTCTCCCTAGTCATGTCCCTGTTTTCTGCAGTCCATCTTAGCTTACTTCCAAACAGTCGTTATATCCCATAGGTCCCTCTGCGATACTGCGTTTTTCCCGTTTTTACAATGCATTTGTTTCCGTGCTGCATCCGCTTGAGCAACCGTTCTGCTATCCGTTCCGCGTCCGTTCCGCTTCCCCATGCTTCCAGAGCGGATGCGAGTTGCGTTGGGATATGCGCAGCGGGATGGCTAGCGGATATACGGAGATGCGTAATGGATGCAAACGGATGCCCTAGCGAGATGCGTTAGGCGGATCAGAACGGGACGAATTGGATACATTTACCCGCAAAAGTTTTGAGCAGCTCAAAAACTTTCTGAGCGCGATGAAACGTCCATAAACGCATGCTGGACGATAAAGGAAGCCAAAACGGAGCAGTGAGTACAAACAGATACATCACGTTAAACCACAACGGATGGCAAGCTTTTTTGTCCGTTTTACATCCTCTTTGCATCCGTTGGTGCAGTGTGACAGGGGCTTTAGTTCCTTCATTAGTTGTGGAAAATTAATCATTTGTTCCTTACAACCTACTGGTTGGCTGGGGGATGTTTGAAGTTGTGGACAGGTTGCTTATAAAAGGTTGTACTTTTGTGACACATGGGATGCCTATGTTTCCTCTTGCTTAAAGAAGGCCGTAGCAAAATTTTCATTTTTTTTAAAATGAAAATTCATTGAAGCAGCGTACCTTGGAAATTATATGCTGGCTTCATGGCCAGTGTGATTGAGAAAGTTACAACTTGAGAGATCTTGGGTTGAATTTGTTTAAGTTGCCTTGAAGGATAACCTACATTGGAATTGCATGGATAGAATGCTGTCTTAGTTCAGTTATATATTTCTGTGGCTATACTATCAATTTAGTGTAAGTCGTGGTATCCCTCTTAGTGGGATTGCATCTTCTATCTTGAGCTTACTGAGTTGCAATGGTTTCAGTTCTTTTTTCCAGAAGTAGCACAACCAGTTTCCAATATTAATTAATATGCATAAAGTACTAAAAGATAAAGATAATTTACAGCTTCAGAGTGAGATACCATAAATATACTTATAATATTCATTTCTATTGCTCTGTTCTCTTACGCTAAGAAAGTACTTAAATATTGCCAGGGTTGAATAACAGGCAAGATTAAGGTGAACAAAGTGAGACTCAATACAGCATTACATGAATATATTAACCAGAAAGCCTGGTTGAGAGATTAGAGATTTAATGTTGTATTCCTTGTAAAAAAAATGGGCTTGTTGTTTCCGGATGCTCCCTGATTTTAGATATACTATACTTTGGAACTACTGCAAAGAACTGTCACTGAAAAGGGCCCAGACTAACACTTAGTGAAATCTGTACATTACCAAATAATGTGATTATATCATTTTGCAATCAGTACACAGTTTTGATTTTAACTTCATATAAATTAGGATGGCCTTTGTGTGGGCATATTCCCCTTTTCACATAACTACTACACAAGCACAGCAATAGCTTCCTTCTGCTGCATTCATTGCTTTTATTTTATCCTCAACCTATGAGTGAAACAGGTTTCATTTGCCCTTAGCTGGACAGTCTGATGTCGTATTTATTCTGATGCCATCTAAGATGGTAATGGTGAACCTATGACGTAGGTGACACAGGTTACTTAAACTTATCTGGAGGGAGGGAGGGTCAGTGTATATGCGAAGTGCCAGCAGTCAAATTAGGAATTTTCTGAATTTTTAGCATGACAAATCCAAAAAATTTCTAATCACTGATCTAAGAATAGCCTCAAGGAATATCAAAATTGCTACACGTTGTCACTTCTTGGGTTGGAAAAGAAGCCAGGTGACTACATTGTCTTCTTTGGAGGCATTAGGGATAGCAGTAGGAGTGGGATTCAAATTTTTAAACATCCAGTTCTGTGGGTGTGGCTAGGTGGGCATGGCCATGTGACTGGATGGGCGTGACTTCTTTTTTTCCAGCACACACCCCCTGAGATTTTTTTTGCCTCCTGGGTCTCAGGCAAGCCTCCTGGAGGGGCATTTTTGCTCCCAGAAGGCTTCCCTGGGGCCCAGGGAAGGCATAGCACCTCCCTATGGTCCATTTTTGGGGCTTCTGGGCCTTAGGCAAGTCTGCTGGGGGCATTTTTGCTCCCAGGAAGCTTCCCTAGGGCCCAGGAAAGCAAAAAATAGAATGCTAGGGGGCAACATCCCCCACATGCCCTTTTTTGTCTTCCTGGGCCTCAGGGAAGCCTCATGGGCGAAGCAGTAAGACAGTGAGGGGGATCCCAGCATAGCTGATCATTGGAACAGCTGATTGTTGGAGGGGAAAAAAAGAAATACCTTAAGGAGTGACTGGGGGGGACGACACAGTTAGCAATGTCAAGTATGCATGATAAGAACTGACTGGGCAGGGAGGGGAGGGGCAGGTGGAGAGGGGCAGGGCCAACCAGGGGCATGATTTGCTGGTTTTCTGAACTGGGCAGATTCATAATAACCAGTTCTATAGAGCAGGTCCGAACCTGTAGAATCCCACCCCTGGATAGCAGGCAGGAGGGTTCATGGAGGGAGTTTGGAAGGGACCAAATAATGAAATTTGTATTGTCTGATTGTGATGAAAAGTCCACCCATTTTATAGATGTGTTGTGATATCATATACAAGTACAGAAAAACTCACAACCCCCATTTCAGCATCCCATTTAAGAGGGTGTCTTTGTCAGCCTTTGGGATGACAAATGTCATTCCATTATATTTTCAAGAGCCCTTCAACTCAGCAGTGGGGAAAGCTCCTGAGAGTTTATCTGTCTTATCATATTCCACCCAAATTTTAAGATTTGTTCACCAAACCCCTTTTTCCAGAGTATTGAAAAAAAAAGTTTTTTTTCCTGTATTGTTTCCAAATGATTTTCTTTCTTTGAAATTAACATTGGTTCCATTCTGTTTGTTGTCTGCGAGCAAAGTTAAGGCCCATCTTTATAATCTTTCCTTTTGAAATGGTTAGTCCTTTTTAAAATATTGCTATCATCTTTTAAATATTGTTTTGATTAATATATACAGTGTTTATAATACTCTTATTATTATTTATAATACTCAACTATTTACAAAGTGTGCACTACTATTATTGTTAATCTTCTCATCACTTCTTATCACCCATTCCCTCCCACTTGTGATTGTAGGACTGTAACTTTGTTGCTTGTATCCTTACGATTTATATTGACTGTTTCCTAGTATGGTTTGATTGTTGATTATACCCTATGACTATCATTAAGTGTTGTACATTATGATTCTTGATTCTTAATGAATGTATTTTTTCTTTATGTATACTGAGAGTATTTACACCAAGACAAATTCCTTGTGTGTCTAATCACACTTGACCAATAAAGTATTCTATTCTATTCTGCCTTTGTAACATTTGTGGAAATAAAGCATATAAGCCATATTAAATAGTCAAGAACACAGGGCAAAGAACTTATTCACCTCTTATTCTACAGCAAGAAAATAGTTTATGGAGCCATTTGGTTTGAAATAGAAGCCAAGCCTTGCATTTCACTCTGCAAGAAATTCAAGGATATATTGGATTCCCCAGATATCTGAAAAAGAACTGGTATCTGTTGGTGTGCTAAAGCTGTACATCCCAGCTTCTACTCAGTCTGAATACAAGTGCAAAAAAAATGTTTTGATCACAAAAATGCAATAAGTTTCTCATGATTGCCTTTGTGAAGCATGATCTCTAAGTAAGTCCTGGCACCTCTGAAACTTTTCACTGATCAGAAAGTGCACGTAGCATAACCCTATACTCCTCAGTTCCTGAACAAAGCATTTGTATGGAGGGTATGTATTTGGGAGCGGGGGAAGGTGTGGAAAGGGAATTTCACGAAGACAGTAGTGTCACAAAAAACAGGAAAAGCCCAAGGGGAACATCAGGTCAGCCAGAAAACAAACTTACACAGGAAAAGGAATCGAATAAAAAGTATTAAAGAATCCCTATAGACAAAAGCCTAAGTAATTAAGAAAACTAGACAAATAGGAAAAGGAAACAAAAGATAATTTAGAAAACCCTTACAAACATAGGACATACCAAATAAGCAAAACAAACAGACAAAAGACACAAAATATAAATTACAAAAGGGACAGACAGGAGATTGCCACAGAACAAATATGAAAAACTATCTTAAAGCTAAAAGAGATTACAGAAAACCAATAATACAATCTGGCCCCTGCAGAGTTTGCCCTCTGGCAGAAATAAATACAAACTCAAACAGGTTTTGAAACATTAGGCACAAATACAAACATTCACACAAAATCAACTTACAAAGGGAGAAAAGGGTATTAAAAACCAGGGACTTACCATAAGAAGCTAGCTAGCCCAGGAACGCAGATTTCTCGCTGTTCTTCGCCTTCCTGAAAAATAAAAAAATCCAGCTTTCAAGCAGTTGTCCGTATCCTTGCACCGGAGCTCTCCCAGTGAGAAAATCGAATCCTTGAAAGAAAGGCATTTTGGCACATTTCAACAGGGGAGAAACACTTGTTTATCTTAAGTTTGAAGCAAACTGCTGCAACTTACTCATTTTAAATTATAGGAGCAAATATGCTTCAGTAAGTCTTCCCATTTAGAGGTCATTAAGTAACTCTCTCTCTCTCTCTCTCTCTCTCTCCCTTTCACTCACTCTCTCTCACACACACACTATTTTACATTTTCTAACAGGATGGGGCATTCCACTCTGTAGGATACAAAACCTCTTCCTGAAAAATGATCAAATGCTAGCTCATGGCCCAATGGAAATCTGGTTGAATATAAATAGATTATAAGGGGGCTTGGTAATGATAGTATAGTGTCAGCTTAATTTATATCCTTATAGTGTTAAATGCAAGAACTCAAGCCCTTGAGCAGCAGCTGGCATTATGGCTGATAAATGTAGTGCAAGTTCCTTGCATCCAATTATCTCCCTCTTCTTATGACTGACACCTCCTTTCTTATTGTTGTTCCCACCCCCTCTCCTCTTTCTCCCTTTGTTTTGGTTCCTAATTCCATGTGTACCTGTGTGAATGTTTGTGTGTGCTGAAGAAACAGCGACACAGCCAAGCTTAGCGATTTAAGTGAAATGAATTCTTGATCTCAGAAGCATGAGCTCAACTCCTTTTGTGACAAAAGCAGAATACCCGCTGAGCTTCATTTTGTAATGGGAAACATCAAGCAATGCCATTTAGAGAAAGATGTTCTTGGTCAATCTTGCCATTGCCTGAAGCACATTTGGGGAGAATGCTGAACTCATTGCGGATCTCCCATTCAGGCGGGCTAGGCTTTCTCCCACTCAATTATTACATTTTCTGTCCACTGTTTTTGCTCAGAAAAGCAACTAGCATGTAAAAACAGTTGTCGCTTGTATTTAATAACTATCAGGTGGTGTTATTTTAACTTGCCTGCATATTTTAATTTTGTTACCTGCATTTCTTGATTAACTATTTTGGACAGAAATGCTGGAAGCTAATCCAATGAATAAATACATTATGGGAAAGACTTTAATGCTGAAAATTCTTTTCATTCTTTTTTCTGTGCCTTCAAAGCAGCATGTGATCTTCTCATGAAACATTCTAATTGTCCGACAAAGAAACTTATTCTGCATTCCAATAATGTGCACAATATCCATCCATTTGCATTTATTTCATTCAGATTGCAAACTAGGAGCTAATTACAACTTCAAGGAAACATTTTCAAGCTAAATGGATTTTGTGGCAGTAATGTACAATTCACAGCTCTCCAGCTGACATGCTTCATTTTGCCTGAAAGAGCTTCCTTTTTTGGATGAGGTGAGCAAGGTGATGCCTCAAATCAATATGCTTTTTCTCTCTACTGCCTGAAAGGTGCTCCGTTTCAGCATTAACCTGCTTTTATTCTTGAAATATCTCAGGGTTCCAGAGGATAGTGGTCAAATCTTCACTTCAGAGTGTTCTCGTCAAAGACAAAGGGCAAGAAACCATTTTGTTACTTTCTGATAAGAATTCAAATTTGGGGAGGGCTTTGGTAACTGAGCATAATGAAGGAATGAAGGAAGGAGACCAGCCCTGAAGTGGAGAAGATTGGAGAATGACTCTCTTTGCAGGATTATAGGGCAACTCACCACAGCCATCCTACCACAGTCAACTTGCTGCAGGACAACTCACAGTGGGGCAATCCACATGGGATAATTCAACATGATAAATGTTATGTGTCACTTTTTCTTCTACATCATTTCCATTTTTGTCAAAGAAACAGTGGCAGATAATATTTATCATGAGTTAACCCATATGGAATTGTCCTGCAATAAGTTGCCCCATGGTGAGCTGCTGTGACAAGATGGCCATAGCTAGGTGAGATGGTTGCAGTGGGTTGTCCATGACAAGTTCTTCACTTATGGAATAAGAAGTTGGGTTTGGGAGGCTGATTCTGCAACAGTTTACTTTTAGAATAAGGGCAGAGACTTGGGTCTTGAGTAGAATGTCAAGTAGAATGATGTAATTCAAAAAAGGTGGAGCCATGAAAGCAATAATATTTAAATTAGACTAAACTGAATTGAATCCAATCAATATGAAATCTAGCTCACACATTTAGTAATTTGGTGCTCAATTTTGAAAGAGCCCTGGGACCCCACCAAAGAATTTGGGGGCTGTAAGAAGTATACCCCTGCTAAAAAAAGAAATGACGTTAATAAGATTTGGCAATCCAAATATCTGAATTAGCTCAAATTTCAGAATTAATTTAAATTGCTTAATCAAATCACATTTATTTTTCAAATCAGATTTTTCAAGCATGCAGGTTCTAAATTTTCCATCCTTCCTTCCTTCCTTTCTCCCTCCCTCCCTCCCTCCTTCCCTTTTTTTGTCTCTCTGTACAGTGAATGTTTGGCACTGATAACATTCACTCTCATTATGAGTAGACAGCCCCTTGAGGAAACCATTTTCTAATGAGATCCATTATATTTCCTAGACATTTCAAATGTGCCCATAAACCAAAAAGAGGCAAGATTCCAAGACAGGGGAAGTGGTGAGTTAACAAGAGCAGAACCATAAACTTATGGATGTAGAGAAGAGTGAAATACTCTCAAATTGTAGTCTCTGACATGCCGTATCTTTTCTTTTCCTGTGAGGTTCTGTTTAATTGGTTCTAGCTGAGATAGAAAGGAACAACATAAAATAAAATAAAAATCCCAACAGTAACTTTATCATTAGTTTAGTGATTAAAAAAAAGAAATACATTGAATGAATGAATCTGTCATTTGTCTCCTTGATTTCTTGTTCTTCTTCTACATAATTCTATCTGCCCTCTTCTGCGATGCTTACCACCCAAATCATATTCTTTTCTTAACTTCTTGGTTGCCTTGCATGCAGCAGAGGGACCAGACCAGCTATTAATCTTTCAGCATCCCTTTGTGACATGAACAAGATACTCATCTCCTTATTACTTTCTAACTTTCAGATTGATAGTTGCCGCTGTCAAACAGGGAAGTTAGAATAGATGATAAATTACCAGCTAAAATTATAAATAAGATGTCATTATCATTTATTTAACAAGGTATTGATCTGCTCTGGTGGTTTGCCTCTGTTCTATCTCCTTGTTATCACCTCCAGGGGATCTTATTTGGGAAAACTATCCTATTGGCTATTTTATGTTATGGACAATGGTTGAGAACAGAGCACTGGATGAATTTGATCTTCATATACTTTGCTTTTTTTAAAGACCACATTCTCTGAATCTGCAGTAGGCTTTTCTTAGCTCCTCTTTTGAAGACCTCACAAATTTTTACATACAAACACATCCCACAAACATTAAGGACAGAAAAAAATATTTAAAGTGCCTACACTGAACTTCTGACAGAACTGGCTTCTAATATATGTCATAGGATAGATGATATAACCTGAAACCAACAGCCAATATCTTTAAAAGGCAAGGGGAGGGGGTGTCATTATTTGCAGGAAAGTAAGTTGCTTCTCTTGCCCTCAGTGCTTGTATGCAATTTATAAAAGAGAGGGAAAGAGTCAGACGGATCATTTGTAGCTGATAATTAGTATTAGGTTTTGCAGCATGTGAGCATTCACCCATAACAACTCTATTCAAAAAGAAAATTAAATTATTTTCTACTTTTTGCTACTTGGTAAGTTTTTATGATAGTCATGCCATCTAGTTCATAGAATCATGGCACATCTGCTCTAAAAATGGATTTCCACATATTCTTTGAAAAGTCTGCACTTCTGTTTATATACAATAAATAATTCCCTATTCCATAAAAGATAACACTGGATTGTAACTCCCCAGTTGAAAGTATAAAATTGATTGACTGGTAGATTTATATGCCATCTTTATTATTTTTATAAATAATTCAACTTGGCAAACCTACCTAATTCTCTTTCCTCCTCCTAATTTCATAACAACAACCTTGTGAAGTGAATTGGACTGATAAAGCATGACTGGCTGTGACTCACCCAGTTTCCTTACCTAAAGTGGGAATTCAGTCTCCCATTTTTTAGATTAGTGCCTTAATTGCTGCACCATTTATCCTTCTTACCTGAATGTATCCTTAAGGCCCTGTCACACTGCCCAATGGATGCAAAACGGACACAATGGACGAGCAAAATGTTCCATCCGTTGTTATTCCGCCTCTCAAAAGGGGCAAAAATTTGCATAACTGGAGCAGATAACACGGACGCGGGAAGGATGCAGGGCGGATGGAAAGCGGATGCGGAACGGAAGCCTAGCGGATGAAGCGGATGGGAGCGGATGGCAACATCCGCAGGGCTTCTGGGGGCCTCAGCAAAGCAGACGCGGAATGGATACAGCCGGATGCAGAGTGGATGCACAGTGGATGGAGCGGATGAACAGCGGAAGCCTAGCGGATGCACAGCGGGAAGCCTAACGGATACCTGGCGTTAATTGAGCATCTGGGGGATGCATTGTGCAAGCCACACGGATATAATGGAAAGCAGCTCGGAAAGCAGGTCACCATTCAGAGGAAAGACCTGCTGCCAGAACACAATCGACTGCCTTGCTGTCCTGCCTGCATGTCTGCTCTGCAAGCCTTGCTGCCAGCCTCCCTGCCAGCCTTGGCTGCCAGCCTCCCTGCCAGCCTTGCTGTCTGCCTGCCTGCCAGCCTTGCTGCCAGCCAGTCTGTCTGCCAGCCTTGCTGCCTGCCTGCCTGCCAGCCTTGGTTCATGCCTGCCTGCCAGCCTTGGTGCCTGCCTTCCCTGCCAGCCTTCCTGCCAGCCTTGGTGCCAGCCTTGCTGTCTGCCTGCCTGCCAGCCTTGTTCATGTCTGCCTGCCAGCCTTGGTGCATGCCTGCCTGCAAGCCTTCCTGCCAGCCTTGGTGCCTGCCTCCCTGCCAGCCTTCCTGCCAGCCAGCACCCCACAACCATGCTGAAAGCACAGCAAGCCCTCAGCCATCTGCTGCCAGCCCTTGCAAGAGGGACAGGGCTACCATCCACCCCCTGGCCCTCATTCTGGTTCTGCTGGGGCTTCTGCCAGCACAGGCTCGCTCTTCTGGGCTGGGGCTTCTGCTGCTTCTGCTTCTGGAGGAGCTGATGGACAAGCACTCCAGCAACCAAGCCACCTCCACAGCACCTGCACCCTCACCCCTGGGACTGAGCGACCAAGAGGCAGTACCAGAGACTAATTTTTGTCTTAAAGCTTGTTGTTAATAAAGTCTATTTTTGATCACACACTTGCTTTCATTTCTTTTTCTTAATAAGTCTTGCTGGAAACTTTTAGAAATGGTTTAAGCCTTTGCATGCTTGTGGGGTATGGGTTAAGAGAGCTGTGGGATGGGCAGGGATACCTGTGGGATGGGCAGGGATACCTTTGGGATGGGTAATAGCTGTGGGATAGATAAACCTCCAGTGCAAGCATAGTGGGACTGTAGGTCCACCCTCCAGGTGCCACACCTATAGCCCTTTATTATCAAATAACGATATAATCAATCATCCACACATGTCAACATAAACACAACTCTTTATTAAATGCCCCTGTTCACTGTAGGACCACTCAACATACATGGCCCAATCTCACAGTGTGATGAGACAGGCTGAAGGAAGCATCCATTGAGCATCTATATCCTGTCTTGCCACTCCACGCTCCAGCTGGGGAGTTGCACCAGTGTTTCAGGAGGGTTGCGCTGCTTTCTTCCCTTCACGTGAGACTCTGTTGGGGCCTTGCACACATCCTCAGTGTCTATCAGGTTTCGCCCTTTGCCTCCATTCACCAGGCTCCATGTCCCCATTGCCTTGCTGGAGGTCCACGAGCCTTGTCTACAAGACTAGGTAGCGAGTTGCACAGTGAGATTGTGCAGGATGCAGCAAGCTTCCACGATCCTCCTCACGGTCTCTGGGCGATGCTGCATGGTGGTGAAGAAGTACCTGGAACCTTTGGCCAGGATGCCAAAGGCGTTCTCCACCACCCGCCCCGCCCTGGACAGCCTGTATTTGAAAGATCCTCTTTTCACGGATGAGGTATTTGGAGGTGTAGGCTTAATGAGGTAGGTTGTGAGGGAGACGTGTCATCCCCATGATGAAGTAGGGCACATCTTGCGTGTCATTGGAAGTGGGTCTGGATCTGGGACCCACGATGAGATTGCATTCCAGCTTCCTCCTTGAGGTGACTGGCGTTGTATACCTGGGCATCTGAAGATGAGCCGCTGCCTGAAGCATCGATGTACATGAACTTGTAGTCAGCATCGACCATGGTGAAGAGGATGATGCTGAAGAAGCCCTTGTAGATGAAATAAGTGGACCCCGACTTGGCTGCGCTTTGCAGGCCACGTGTCTTGCTCATTGAATGATTCCAACGGTGTTGTTGGGAAGTTCCACACTCTGTTACCACTTGCTCTGCGAAGCCAATTTTCTTCATCTCTTCTTCAGTGGAGAGGCACTGTGGAGGGCTTCCTCCTTGTATTCTTTCGATGATATCCAGCACACACTCTTCTCTGCCACAATGCTGTATGGTGGCTGCTGTGGCAACCCTCCAGCCGTACTGCATGCTCCTGTAGGTTGGTCCCTGAGGCCAGGTGCGCAGAGAGTGAGTGCCACCTTGAGCCCAAGTTCAGCCGCGTGGGCCGGAAAGTTGGTGCCTTCTGCTCTCTCCCTGTTCACAACTGGGTGTTGGTCAGCCGCTGCACAAAATCTTCGGGCTCACTACATGGCTGTGGACATCCTCCATGAGTGTCTGTGAATCTCAGTGTGCCTCTCTCAGTGTTTACTCCTGAGCTCCACCATTCAGCTTGTTGCTACATCCGTCCTTCTGCTCTTCTGGCAAACCATCTTCGTACCAGACGCTTCTTGGCGCCCCCTTCTTTCGCTTGAGTGGAGTTCACAGAGCCTGTAGATGGTTTCGCACTGTTGCAGAAGGATGGTGGGCTGCAAAAAGGACTTTGTTACGATCCACGGTGGACATGACTGTGATGCTGTGGAAGAGGAAGAGGCAGATGAAGGCTGCAGAGGTCCGCACCGCAGGGCTGCTGTTCTGAAAGTGAAGATCCAGTCTCTGCGTCTGTTTGCTCCGCCCTTTTTATAGGCTTATAGGTGTCCCTTTGCATCCCTAGGCATCCTCTAGGCATCCTGTAGACATCCTTAATATCCGAGATAGGTCCCCTCTGCGAGCGTTTTTTCCATTTTAAACGCTTTGTTTCCGCTTGGCATCCGTTCCGCTTCCCTCCCTGCGTCCGAGCAGATGCGAGTTGCGCGGATGCGCAGGCGGATGCCTAGCGATAAGTGGATGCAGAACGGATGCAGAACGGATGCGTTGCGGATGCGTAGCGATGCAGAACGGAACGAATTGGATACATTTTCCGCGCAAAAGTTTGGGCAGCTCAAAACTTTCTGAGAGGATGAAATGTCAATAGACGGATGCTGCGATGATAGAAGAGGAAGCAAAATGGAGGCAGTGAGTACAATCGCGTTTTCCAACGGATGGCAAGCTTTTTTGTCCATTTTACATCCTCTTTGCATCCATTGGTGCAGTGTGACAGGGGCTTTAGATAATCACTTGGATAATTATAGAGGATGTAGTGGGACAAGAGCAGGCTTAGTTTAAATATTATGGAACTACTTGAATGTTTTCCATATAATCTCCATCATAATGAGCCCAGTCTAGGAAAAGTCTCTAGATAAACATATATATGTTCTGCTGAAACAGTAGGAAAAATAATTGTAGCTGACTTACTTCAGCTTTAAGGCTGGATTTTTCTGAAGTATCAGCATTCTTAGTTTTAAAAATAATAGTTGAATAGCTCTGGAAAAAATAATTCCTGAAGAAAAACTAGAAAGATTACCACTAAACATATCTTTTGCAATTCAAAACATTAGAATAATACTCTGCGTTATAAATGACTATTATTTTTTTTAAAAAAAACAGTTTTTAAGAATTATCAATGCTTCAACCATAAAACCAAACTAACAAAAACAAAATATAGCCTATATTACTTAACAGCATACTTAATAGCCCATAGATCTTGCAGTGTTTTCACATAACTTTTGATGAATCTTCAGAAACTAGTACTTACATAGTTGGTTGCAGTTATTAAAAATGCATCTCTATTAATTTTGCACCTGGATATTTCTTGAAGTATTTATTTACATAAGAACCATTTGTGTATTTTAAAGACAATAAGGAAACACTAGCAGATTAAAGAAATAAAGACTAGGAAGATTCAGGTTCAAATCCAGAGGTGGTATTCAGCAGGTTCTGACCAGTTCTGGAGAACTGGTAGCGGAAATTTTGAGTAGTTCGGAGAACCGGCAAATACCACCTCTGACTGGCCCCATCCCCATCTCTTCTCTGCCTCCCGAGTCCCAGCTGATCAGCTGGGTCTTTTTTTGTTACCCTGCACAGGAGAACGGAGATGGAAAGCAGATTAATGGGGTGGGGAGGGAATGGAGATTTTGCAGTATCTTTCCCCTGCCATGCCCACCAAACCACTCCTACAGAACCGGTAGCAAAAATGTTGAATCCCACCATTGTTCAAATCCCATTTTGCCATAGAACTTAGTGTCTGGTTCAACGTCACCATCCCTCAACGTTGTCTAATTCACAGTGATGACATGAGAATGAAATGTGCTGGGTTGAGCTCTCAGAAGAAAGATATTAATATAATAACTCAACAAAAACAAGGGCATAGTCATAACTGAAGACTCTAAAAGTAATAGGAAAATGAAGCAGAAGTTAGAGAACATGGTAAGATCTGTCACCAGGATATCAGGAGCTTCACTACCAGTATTATATTGTTAAGATTTCAAAATGAGTTATCTGGTCACATGTAACGATTTAACCACAAACCTGAAAAACCAAGGGTGAGAGTTGCTAGCTAGAAAATTAATTCAGTCATTAAAATGTATAAAAGTATGTATTTTATGTATAATTATGGTGGAGAAAAAGTAGAGATCAGTGTTTTTGCCCTCTCCTATTAGAAGGCAGAGCCATTCTGTGAAATCAAGAAAAGATCAGGAAGTACAAAAATATGCACTTCTTTGTATAGCCCAAAGGTAAATTATAGACTTGACTATTGGATTGTGCATTTAAAAGGAAGTTAGCCAAAGACATGGAAGAGCTAAGTTCTAGAAAGATGAAACAGATTTAAATATAGTTCTGTACAATAATCTGAATTTAGGTCTGAGTTTTTAACAGAGATATTAGAGATTAGAGATAACAGCCATTGTTCACCAGATTTAAAGGCCATGACTGTTCAGTGTAGACCGTTTTATCTGCCATGGGAGCTAACAGTAGTTACCATCACTGCTGTATATTTACCTCNGTTTTATCTGCCATGGGAGCTAACAGTAGTTACCATCACTGCTGTATATTTACCTCCAGATGCTAATGTTAGCATGGCGTTCACCTTCAAGACATAATTACCATGCAACAGAGAGCTCATCCTGAGGGCATTCACATCATTGCTGGGGATTTCAACGGAGCATGCCTAAAAACTGTGCTCCCCAAACTTTACCAACATGTTAAATGCCCAACCAGGGGAAAAAACACACTTGATCATGGTATTCAGTACTAGTGATCACAGTTTCCATCTGGGTGAAATAAACTTTGCAGATATTATATTATGTTTCCAGTTTTTCCCCCAAGATCAATTTCCAAGTGGGATGGATGTTAAGAGATCCAATCTCCTGGTGATTGGCTTATGGGATTCATAATAACTTGATTTATTTAACATGTACATGTTAATAAATAACATGAACTTTGGGGAGGAAGCAACTAATAAGCAGATTTGGACAAGTCTATTTCTTTTTTTCTCTATCATATCTTACAGGGGAAGCTGTTGATGTTGTGAAAATATGCCTGAAGATGGTAATGGACTGTACAAGAGGCAATAAATGAGACTGAATTTAGAGAAGATGGATGGGGTCAGGAAATAGATGGCAATATAAAAATTTGTTTTGGAAAGAGTAGAACTTCCATTTGAAGGTATTTCTGGACATAGATCTATATTTGCATGCACAGTAGACAGCTTTTGTCCACGATGATGTAATTTTTATATTTGTCTGAATTTGTTATGACAATATATTCTAACTGGGATTATGTCTATAGATTTTTTTTCTACAATAAAGCAGAAGAGAAATATTCTGGTGGTCAACTCTAAAATCATATTAGAACTATCCTACTTGGGCTGCGTTCCCATTTATTTCTGAATATAGGTTTGAAGTCTTGATTTTTAAAATATTTGATAGCTCAATTCCATAATATTAAGGATAGGCAACTTCTTCTGACTCAATGCTCACACTAAAGTTTGTGTGGCATACTGAAGATTTCACTCCCCAGAGGGGTGGGGGCATCATTATTCTTTATTAATGATTTTTATTATTTCTTTTAAAAGTTTGTTTTCACTTTTAATTTTTTTTTTTAGAGAGGGGTTACTAATAGTTTCCGCCCAAATAAGAAGAGTTCTTTCCTTAACAGATGAGAGCAAAATGATATGGAGGTTTATTTCTTTATTTTTTTGGTGTTGCAATCTTCTCTAGTTATAAGGAGAAAAACTGTTGTTTTTAATTTTAAAAAAACAAACAGCAAATAAAAGGGGGAAGACTTGTTTTTGTTGTTGTTAGTCATGAAGTTGTGTCTGACCCATCGCAACCCCATGGACACTGTTCCTCCAGGCCTTCCTGTCCTCTACCATCCCCTGGAGTCCATTTAAGCTCACACAGACTCCTTCAGTGACTCCATCCCGCCACCTCATTCTCTGTCTCCCCCTTCTTTTTCCCTCAATCATTCCCAGCATTAGGCTGTTCTCTAGTGAGTGGGAAGACTTAGAGATTGCTTATTTCGATAGAGCCCCTCTGGTCTCTAAGACCAAATGGAGAATCTTCTTGATTTTTTAAAAAAGGCCTTTTCTATCCTCCAATCCATTTTCTGTCTTCCTTAAATTCAAACTGAAACACATTAAAAAAAAAAAATCAGTTAACTGGGGCAGAAGCAACATTCACAACTGTGGAAGTACTGTTAGTACCTTAGCTCAAAACAAAAATATCTAAATAATGAGTGGAATTGAAGCAACCTTTTCCACATGGGAGTAATTTGTCCTGAAGCCCAGACCAATACAGTCAATAAGGTGACTTTCTAGCCTTTATGTGTCTTTTACATGCATCTTTTTAGCTAGTTATTCTCAGAAAATGGCCTGCCTATTGCTTCACTGAAACTAGTCATTCACTGCAAATGGTCAATTGTGCTGCAGAAAAACAACAGTCTGAACAAGTAGTTTTCCTTTTACTACACTATCATTCTATTGTGAGAATTGGGCCAAAAACTCATCAGTACTGTACCCTGAAATATTTTAAATGATTTTGTATCCTCTGCCTGAAAATATCCCTGTGCTCCTTTAAATCATGAATTCTACCACTTGACTTTAAGAAGGCACAAGCAGATATTTTTCAAAGGCAAATATGCTTCCTTTTCTGAATGATTTAAAAATTCCCTGCCCTCCACAGAATAGAAAGAATTATTATTTCACAGTGTTTTTATTTGGAAAGCTGACTGGCAGAGTGCAGCAGTACAATTTTGAAAATAAATCTTATTTTGGCTAAGCAAGGAGTTGAGCGTTTGAGTAGTTATTTAAAAAATAAAACATCTGATTTAAAAAATGATTATATATATTATATCTGGGATTTGTTAAGTTTGAAATAAATAATATTTTCTATTACGGTAGTTCTCCAGTAATAACCATTTGTTCACTGCAGGTTGAGTCATGACAACTGGATTTCATTTTCTTTTTGGTTTGAAATGTTTCTCTGTTTACCCAAGTAGCTTTTTAAGTCTAAGCAAGTTGGTTAGGAGCAACCTCATATATGTCCTCCAGGATGCTTTCATTTCTCATCTTATCTGAATAGGCGTGTGAGAAATGAAGCCACCCTGAAGGACATACGGTATATGGGGTCTTCCTAACAATTTGCCCAGGCTGAAGAAGCTACTTGGATAAACAATGAAATGTTTCAAACCAAGAAGAAAAAGAAGTTCAGTGGCCATGATTCATCTTCCAGAGAACTCTACCCAATGACTAGGAATCTTCATCAACAGACCATTTGTTCTATGATTGAAGTTGCAGTGGTGTTGAAGAAACTTATGACCTGTTCTTGAATTTCTAGCTGTTGCACTACCTCACGTGGTCAATGTGCTGGCTTCTCACAAGCAAAGTCAATGGGGAAGCTGCAAGAGAAGGTCACAGTTTGCTCAGGGAAGTGTCTCAATCACTTGCACCATGCCCTTCTTTCCTCTTCGTTCACTTGTCTCTACCAGTGTCCTTCTTTCATGGCTCCCTTCCTCATACACAAGCATGCACCCACCAGCATCCTTCTCTCCTTGGTCTGTCTCTGCTCATACAACAGGCATGCATTTACCAGTGCCCTCTTCCCTTAGCCCCCCTGCATCTCAGACACATAGCCCATGTGCTCTTTCCATGGTCTCCTGAATTTGTGTGGCATTTCAGCACCCCTCCCCATTAGTGCATGGCTTGCACTGGACTTTCTAGAACCTCTCCCACCTCCCTGTGGCACCCTGCACTCCCCTCCCTTCCCTCCTTTCCCTTCCTTCTTAACAAACCATGTGTATTGGGGTTAAGCTGAAGGAATTGCCTGGATTGCATAAGTGATGCGCTCATGTAACAATGCACTTTATGACCACATCACTTACTGACCGTGTTATATATGGAGTGGTATACTCCAAATAACGTAATCTGATTGGCCAGAAAGGCCAGTGTTGGATTGGTTCATTAAGAACCAATCCAAAAGAGCCGCTGAAAGGCGGCAAAGTCAAATAGCTGCCATTGGCTACAAGCCGGCAGGCAAGCCTGTATAAAAAGGCTGCCGCGGCTTCAGCCAGACGGTTCCGTTACTGTTGCTTGTGTTAATAAAGGCTCTGTTTGTTGGAACCCGGTCTACCTCGCGTTTTTCCGGACGGAATAGACCACAATCCCAATCCCAATTGTGGTCATAACTCAAGGACTGCCTGTAACTTTATGCCTCCTAAATTGGCTTTCAGCATAAAATCCTGTACTCTTTTTTTAATAAGCAAAAGACTACTTCCATTCATCATTTCAGATAAAAAGGTGTAAATAAATCAACCTGTTGAGTTAATTGACTCTGAAGACTTCCCAAAGATGGCCCTGCTTGCTTAACTACCAGCAAACTACACCACTCTTTGTAGCCCCTGTTAGATTTCCGATGTGAAACCTCCTATAGGAGTTATCACAACATGTGCATTCAACCACCCGAGAAGACTGTGAGAAGACCCTTCCCACAAAATTGGAAGGGACATGCCAAGTGGTCATACCAGCATGCTTCTAAACTATGTAGATGAATAGAAGCTTCCATTGGGGCTACAATGTCCTTTCATAACTAAGTCCTTGTTCAATCAATAGTTTCACTCTCGCTCAAAAGTACAATAACAGAACAGTTTATCAGGTTTGACACGTAACATACTGTCAGCCTTCCCAGGTAGATCAGACAGGAAACACAGCCAGATAAGCTAATTCTACTTCATTGTAACAGTACATTTACAGAATCTTGCGAGTCTGATACTGAAGTACAAATTTCCTGCCGCTTCTTTTACAGGCTGAGAAGCTAGGGAGGTTCCTTTTTGAGTTTCTTTCTCTGTCTGTTATGCAGCTGTGAGCTATGCTCTCTTTTACCTAACTGTTCCCTAGGAACATCTTTCTCCACCTTACTCCCACCTCATCTCCCAAGGTCATTCCTATGTACCATTGCATATATTAAAGCCCTACTCAAGTATTTGCCTGAAGATGCAGAGGACTTAAACAGAGTAAGCAATGAGATTGTTCACATGGCCTTACTTGCATTGTCCTGAATGGGCATACAGTTTTACATGTGAACTAGGACCCAAATGAAGCAGCTTTCTGAAGTGTGCTGGCAGCAGTAGATGCATTCAAGACAAGCACAGCTTCTTTTCAGAAGTTGGTGAACACAACGAAGAGGCAAGCCAGCATGCATGCTCTTATTCTGGCTGTATTTGAGCACTCTATGAAATTGTGTGAATCTCTAAGCAGGGCTCAAGTCATAAGGTAATGACTTGACCTTAAGGTAAAATTGCTTCGGGGATAGTTTTATGTTTAATGCAGCCTGCCATTGTAGAGGAGGGGTGGAGGGGAAAGCATTTTCCTTGGACTTTAGATGATATGTTGGGTGCCACACTAAAAGAAATCTCGATTCAGTTGACTAGTTGTAACAAAACAATAGACTGTTTAGTGTAATTTACATAAATGTAATTAAACTTACATGAATGATTAAATTCAAAATACAGGAGGACTCTCCATCTATAACTTTTCTGTTCTGTCGTTTTAATATTTATAATTTGCTGGCAAACTTTTAGATGATTTGAGCGACTCAAACGAACCTCTTGTGGAGCCTTAGGCTGTGAGTTTTTGACACAGCTAGATCATTAAATCCTGTACATAAAATAGCACAATATGTGAAGTCTGCTGGTATTTCATGTTTCCTCCTATTACCTTTTGATAACCAGTCATTGGGGATGTCACATTAGGCATTTGTTTGATGTCAGCAGGGGTCGCCAACCTTTTGGACCTCAGGGACCATCAAACTCATAATTTTAAATCCCAGGGACCACTAACCGGTTCTGTGGACATGACCTAATTTGGGGATGTGGCTTGGTGGTCATGTGACTGGCTGGGCATGGCTTGTATGTAAATATTATGAATATTTATATCAATATTGATTTTTTTTATAAAAAAAGAGCAACTTTTACCCAAAGTCAGGCAAAGCAGGCAGGCAGATTGAGTTGCTCACAGAATCATTCAGTGATCTATCAATCTGCCATCAGCTAGCTCAGTCTCTCAAATTTGCTTGCCATGAGTCTGCACTGAATAATAGAACCTTCAGTCCTAAGGGAGGTTTGGCTGTGCTTAAAAGCAGAGCCGAAGATCTAAAGACTACCTAGAAAGCAAGAAATCCAACCATTTCCTGCTTCCTAGCTAATCTAAATCTCCCAGCATAGCAGAACAGCTGATAGTCGAAAAGAGGAAAAATAGCAATTTAGCAGGCAAGTTTGCTGGGTAAGGAGTGAGTGGAGGGGAGGGTCCCACGGGCCATGTAGGCTTGGCAGCCTTGTGTTTCTGCACAGCCTGGATTAATTGTTTTGTGGGGTTGCTGTGGGGGTGAGATTTCTCTGCAGCCCACCAAAATTTTCTCATGGCCCACCAGTGGGCCGCAGCCCACTGGTTGGCAACCACTGTTTTAAAGGAAGAAAAAGAAAGAGTGTAAGTGGTGACATTTCTGTGTCTTTTTAAATTTAATCTTCATAAAGAAAAGATGACACCAGAACAAAGTTATTTCATTGTACCATTTGTGGGCCAACTAGCCATGGAGGTTCATATTCTGTGTTAATTCTTAGTTATCTGTACATAAGCCCAATTTTTTTTCACAATCACCCATTTCCATTCAGATATATTTCTCCTCTGTTTACATAAAATTCAAGGTCAACAGTCTTCCAGTCACAAAGAGCATCCATGCAAACAAATACAATATAAGCATAATGTAATTCTCTGCAATTTTGCATGGCAAAAATCAATATGGTGTCATGAAGCAACACTATATCCATCCTGTTGAACACATTCAGTTCCCTTTTCCTGTCTTAATAGTTTCCATAGCAACAAGCAGGTATTAATGATGAAATGTAAGGACTATGGCTCTGGAAAAGTGTGTGACTAATGTGCTTCCATGCTCTTTATTCCAGCACCCAGAGAAATTATTTTTTTTTGTGGTTCAAGGCACACAGACAACTGGAGGCACTTCAGGTAATCCTTTGGGCTCTGAAGATCAAGCATCCCTTGGCTATGCATTGCATCTTAAGAATCAAAAGGCAGAATTATAGCTTTGTACCATTTTTGAATGATACCATGTTGCCAGATATGTCAAATACATTTTGACATACATTCAAAGTCACCGAATACATTTTAATAACCCCTTTCCTTAATAATCAAGTCTATTTTCACGTAAGCAAAGGATATGTAAATTGAAAACAGGATATCAATAACATTTCAGTGATATCTGCATACTATGTTTTGTTCTGAATCATATGAATGATTCTGAGAAGATAAGGTCATTATAGATTAATTAATGCACAGTAAATATATTTGAACTTATCTACATCCTATGCAGAAATATCCTGAGAACATATAGCCAATAAAAAATGGGAGTGAGCCATTCAATCAATTTATACTTGAGCATTGGAAAAGCAACTATGCTTCTTCACATTTCAGGGACATTGATTATAATATTTGATAATTAGGCTGCATGCTTTATCATAATAAATACTTTACAGTACATACCTAAGCTCTTACTATCTTCAAATTTTTGCTTTGCATTCAGTCATTATGTTGCACTTCAGATAGCTTAGGAAACATATGACTCAAATGTCTGTCATATCGCTGCTGAAGACTCTGCATAGATTGTCCCCACTATGATTCAAAGAGAATGGCATTCTTGAAGGAATTTTTACCATAAGGCAAATGTGAACTTTTGTGAGGCTCTATTAACTACAAAATTCATAATTTGAATGGCTGTGGCATTTTTTCTTGGTGAGAAAGTATTAAAGTGATAATCTCATGAACGTTCGGTGTAATTTTCACATAGCAGATAGAACTAGGCGAAAGGAGACATCAATATCACTTATTTAAAATTGGACAGAGTCATTTAATTGAAGTCAAGCACACTAAAAAGAGAAATCTTGAAGTTGTCAACAATAGTTAACAGAGAGGTTATTAAGACAAGTGTGCAGCTCCAATTGTGGAATGAAATGATACTTAATTTAATTACATGATGGCATAACCAGATATTTGCAAGTGCAAGTAATTTAAATATATTCCTATGTCTGTGGCATTGCATCCAAGGACAGGAAACTGATGTTTTGAGGCAGTGAATTCAACCTCATAATCAGCAAGAAATTTCTGCTTTATGCTTGAAGGGGTGACCCATGCTCTCATTGGAGGGGTTTCCTGGCTCACCTCTCAAGTCTTCAAATTCTGTTCTATCAACATGATTAGATAATCATGTTCTGTTTTAAAGGCAGAATTCCTGCCATACCTACATTTGGTGTTTAGAAACTATGGGAGACTTGCCGCTCTAGTGAGCATAAAAACATACATATATGCACCACCATTATAGTATTTCTTTTCAGGTTAATGTTGTGCAAAGTACAGGGTAAGAGTTTGAATAGTATGTGAAAGAAATTCAATAAATAAAAAAAGAAAAGAAATTTGCTAGGGAAGGCAGACATCATTTTGAAACCCTTTCAGATATCCCCTTTCTCAAAATGTGGAGTGCCATTTGCAAAATTTGAAAACTTTTTACTTTTAATTCTTTTTAAATTTATATAATTGCTTGTTTACTTTGTCATTGAATAATGACATTTATAGCATTGCTTTCCATTCTGCTTATTAATATATCCCTATCATTTCCAATGTATATCATATGTATTTTAAAAATACTCCTTCCAGCATTCATTTATTTTAATTCCATCCCAAAGCAGTTCATTATTTTGTGTTCAAGTCTCCTAACTTAGCTGTTTTCCATGACAATTTTTAAATATAGATAAGTCCTTGTCTTACATCCATTTGTTCAGCAACTGCTCATAATTACAATGGCACTGAAAAAAAAAGCAAAGCCAATTGGGAAGATGTCTCAGAAGATCAAAAGTCACCCTAGTAAGTTGCTCCCACCCAGAGGGGCCTTCCAGAGATCTCATACTCTGTAGACTTGCTCCTATTCCTACCTGTCTACAGCATCTACCTGCCCTCAAATGGCTTCTGCTGCTCCTCCCACAGCCTGACCCACCCAAGGCCTCCCCAGACCTCCTGTGGCCTCCACTGATCCTGAAACAGTCTCTACCAACCTGTCCATGCTCCCTAGCACCCACCTGTGGCACACACAAACATCCCCTCCCCTGCAGCATGAGTGTACCTCTCCTTCATACTTTGTATATGGGATTCCTGCCTCTTCCTGCATTACGACCTGTGTGTCCTGGGATTGCAAAAGCAGCCAAGACTTTCAGGATTGCCACCAATAAGCGATGCAATCATGGGACATGCTTTATGACTGGTTTACTTAGTGACAACAATCTTGGGTCCAATGACTGTCATAACTCAAGAACTACCTGCAGTTTAATGGGAGAGAGTTGATGTTTCAAAGGAGCAATACTATATATTTTTTCTTTCATTTTTTTTTAGCAAGGGAGACTATTTAGGCCCAGATTTTATGGGTTAGATAGAGTCAGTCAATGACTGGTGGTAGTTTTCATAAAGGCCAAATGTTAATTGCCAGGAGGACATCTATGAATGCTAGATTCATAAACATATCTGGGCTTTAGTGTGGAAATATTGACTAGATCTAAAAATAGCCAAACCCACTTGCATCATTCTGAAGTGACTTTCAATGGATTCTGAAGTATTAGGAGACAGGAAGACTAGTTCTCTGGAGATACCCCAAGATTATGTAGGTCTTTCATGGTGTGCTTCAAAGCCTGACCATGCCACTGGCTCCCCCCTCCCTTCCCCCCCAAGCAGCTTCATGAAATAACAAAACACTCTGATTCTGAGAATGAAATTGTTGGAAGAAATATCCTTCTGGGTTCAATTTCAAGTGGGGAAAAATACACTGGAAACATGGAGGCTGTTTGGAAAGATGGTTTAATGGTGGACAGGACCACATGGCTTGGAGCTCCAAAGAAGGAAGGATGATCACATGCTTCAAGGTGAAGGAAAAGAGAGGAAGGGCTGAAAGTGCCTGGTTTTATACCCTCTGTTGAAATTTGAATTTCAACATTGGTCTGACAACCAATCAACTGATTGGTTGTCAGACTCCCATGGGGCCATGTAGGGGCAACTCTGTAGGCTGTCCTGAGTTCCAGGCTAGATTCAGCTTTTCTGGATGATGATGTAATGAAAAGGTTTTAGGCAATTCCTATAGTTCTACCTGGAGATCATGGTTATGTAAACTATTCTGGCCCAGGCCTTAATGGCCCACCCATTAACAAAGGTGGGGGTGAGCTTCTGATTCTGAGGTGAGTTTCTACTTCTGAGTTTCTATTCTTTTTAGGGGAAATATTCTGCCTTCTTAATATTTCCTAGGATATTTCATTTTTCTAGAAGAGGGATGGGTGCTAACTTCCTACAAAGTAAAGCAGAGAACTTGCCTCACTTCACTTGTCATATGGGGGGTCCACTTTTCCAAAAGCTTCTTCCAGATATTGCATGTGTCAGTCATTGCAGGCAATGTGGCATGAAGCACTTTGTTGAAGTAAATCAAACACTTGGTTTGCCTCAGCAAAGAGAATCACATCATGTTTGAAGCATGATGCTCTTCGTCAATGTAAATCAAAGTGGTTTCCTGTGAGTCTACAATACACTGAGTAGATCAGCATGCAGGTCATCTGGTTACCAGCTTCTTAACTGAGGAAATATACTGCATTTTTAAATTTAAGTTATAATACATTTATAAAGCTGCATTATACATGTAAATTAGCATGTGAAATTCTGAATCCTCTTTTCATTCTCATTTGGCCACCTTGTTCCTCAGATTATCAAGTGAATTCTAAATGGGGTTGAGATCTGAATCAGGGATTTTATGATTTGAAAATTGGCCTCCTAATTGCTATACTAAATTAGTTGCGGTTGGGAAAACTATCAGAAAATGAGGCAGTCCACTAAGCACAGATTGGTATATTGAACTCCATGGCACCTTTCTGCCTCTTATATACCTTATTATATAAGGTATATATATTCTTATACTACTGTATAAGAAACAGTGGTGCCATTTCAGACCTTTAAACAGTATATTATAGTGCCATTAAGGGCAAGTCAGATGTGAAGGGCAGTTGTAAGGCTAGAAAACTGGTACCCTGCCCTCCAGTGCTACTGACAATTTCCTTCCAGAATCCATCATCCTAATAGCTCCTAGGTGTTTTAATTATGTTTTCCACATGTTTTTGCAGCTGGTATAAACATGACAACTTTGAATTGTTGTATTGCTGGATTTGCAGTGACCACCTAGGCATTTTTGAGTTCTCAATCTATTGTCAAGAGACCCTTATTGCAGGTCTTTGTCACAGCCCAAGATTCAGATTGATTAACTGTTATTCTTAGTCATGAAAGGCTAATAAAGTTAGTAAGTAGCTCTGCTTTGCCTGAGACAGCTGTCTGCACTGGAAAAGTAGTGGAAAGGATTGGAAGGAGGATTTTAAAAATAGGCTTTGTGTATATTGAGTAGTTGAGCCATAGCTTTTCTCATCCTTCTCTTTCCTTGAAGTGAACTATGATAAAAAGAAAAACTCAGCAAATCTTGAAGATTTTCCAAGACAGGGCCTCTTGCAATTCTTCTGATTGCCTTTTGTCACGTCCCTCACACATTTTCCAAGACTGCTTCTTTTGAAAGCTTTGGCAATCATTATAGGATTGAGGCTCAGCATGACCACGAGAGGAAAATAAAAATATTCTCTGCATAATCACTATTTCTGGGCTACCCATTTTGCCAAATGGAAGAGGCTGAACTGCTGAGCTTAGTTGCTGTTTTGAGTCTGTTCCACTTTTTGCTCATCTGGGCTGCCAATATGCATAGTGACTCCCAGGAAAGCCTATTTGGGAATTACTCTGACTCCAGAGCAATGCCCAAATAGAGGGAAAATGAATCAAGGGAATGCCGAGAGAGTTTATTTAATTAAGGGCTTTGGAAATACTGTCCTGTTTTTTTCCTCTACAAAACAAAAGGCTTCTCTCTGAGGCAAGGGCAAGTGCTATGTTGGTAAGCATTAACAAAATTATCTTTATAGCTCACTCTCACAATTGACCACCTTATATTCTCAGTGGCACCAAAGGGGGGAAATGTGGCAGGAGAAGAGGCCACAAAAAAGTAACTTCATTCTCCTGACATGCAGATCAACCTTTTCCTAAGAAGGTTGGGAAACTGGGAGAATCTCAGTGACATTCTTTGTCCTTCTTGAAAGTCCCAGCCATTGCTCAAGAGAAGAAATGATTGGCAAAAGTGTTTTTTTATTTATTTATTTTTTATTTATTTGTCAATTGCTTACAAGATAATAGGTATAAGTAAAAACATAGTTATGAATACATGGATAC